>BKCP01008293.1:522393-579502 GCA_008636005.1 Striga asiatica
CTAGCTTGTGTTTATTGATATTAGTTGTTAATTGTTATGCAATGTTTATGAACATTTCATGCAAATATAATAGTTATAACTATACGTATGTAAAAGTCTTAATAAGTTTCAAAAAGTCTATGATGAAAGTCTAAAAAATTCTATAAGAATTCTCTGAAAGTTTCAAAAATTCTATTAAAGTCATGAAAATTTTACAAAGTCCACCAAAGTCATACAGTTTAAAAGGTCTTTAAGAATCTCAATTATAACTTTCCAATAATTTCTATAAGTCACCCGATATTCAAAGTAGGAAGACTTTATGAGACTTTTTAAATTATAAAACTATTAGAGACTTTTTTGACAAACTACAAAGAGAAAGTCCTAGGAGAAATCTTATCAAATTGATGAAATTTCCCTGAACTTATGTGACACTCTTCATACTCTCATTTCTCAATATCGTTAATGTACACGACTTTATATCTCATATTACTTTCACACTCTGTTATTTTACTTATTTATTATGATAGTTTGCATTATTTAAAATTTCATCATGAAAATTTTAGGTGATTTCTTTCTTTTATTTATTTTTTATTATGATTATTTTATGTGTATATACGTGTTTTCTCATTTTTATTGCATATGAGTTTGACTTTTCACACGTTAAATGCTTGTATTTATTCACATGTCAATAATTTATATTTTCTCTCTTTTTTTTTCTTTTTTTTTTATCGGAACGATAGAAAGATCTATTAACCGAATTTGTGAATTTCTATTTTTAAATATTAAAATATTTATTTCATTTTCTAAGAGTTTATTTGTTGATATAAAATTATTTTGAGTGTTATTGATAATTTTAGAAGATACAATTATTGTATTTTGACAATGTTTGTGCCATGTAAAATTATATTCTAATAATATTTTTCTAATATCGTAACATGATGCAAAAGAATATAAAAGATAAAATTAATATATAATTAAATAAATATATATAGACTAGGTTGAATATAAGTGTCATTGCAGCAAAGATGGGTAACAAGTGTTTGAGCTTGTGCTCGTGTAACAAAAGGCCATGCTCGAGTTTGACTCGTTGAAGCTCGTGAACACTCATATCGTCTTGCTCGTTTAATAACCCTAAAACCCTAAACAAGTTGTTTGTGAATAGCTCAGTTCAAATAATAATTCTAGGATTGATTCATAATATGTAGAAGATTAATCTACAAAACCTTTTTTTATTCTTTATTCTTATTCAATAACTAATGTTTACTAACATAACTCATTTTGGTTTAATATTTATTTGAAAAAATAACTAGCTTGAATTTATTGATATTAGTTTTTATGCAACGTTCATGAATTTTTCATGCAAACACAATACCTGTAATGACAAGTATAAAAAAGTCTTAGTAAGCTTCAAAAAGTGCAGGATGAAAGTCTTAAAAGGTCTCTAATTAGAATTATCTAAAAGTTTCAAAATGTCCACCAAAGTTATGAAAGTTTTACAAAGTCACATAGTTTAGAAAGTCTTCAAAAATCTTGATTGAGTACTCTTCTCTAAATTTACAAAGTTCTCCTTAAAAATTATTAGTTTCAATAATTATTTCCACGAATTTATTTTAATTTTTTAGTCCTATGTTTTCGATAGATAATATCTTATCNTACAGATATTGATAATTAAATTACAACTTTTTTAAATAAATTCAAAGTGTATTGGTAAACTTATTTATTTAACTTTCTATAATTGTAGAAGTTAATAATAAAAATGTATAGACTACCATTGTTATGAAAACCTGACCGAACTGGATGGTCAAAACAGGAATCAATCAATTGACCGATTTAGTTCGCTAGAACGAACCGGTAGTCAGCGAATCGGTCAAGAACCGATCGTTGACTAATTTAACCAGAACAACCAAAGACCAACTGGTACGACTGCTCAATTTTTTTTTTCTTTTAAGAAATAATTTTGTTTTAAAATATTTAATATTTTTTATTATAATAAAAGTATAGATTTAAATATATTGGACATGTAAAACTTATCATATCAATTTTCTTTGACATTTGAATATTTTAAATTATCTAAATATTAAGTTAGTGATTCATATGAAATATGCATTGTTAAACATAATACATAAATTTAACCATATTATTTAATTAATAGAAGTCCAAATGGTTTAATCACGGTCCAACTAGTGAACCATTGAACTAGTACTTTGTTTAATTCAATGGTCGCTTCGGTTCTTAGAAACTTGTCTGTTGTGAGATATGAGTTAATTATCAAAAGTATTATTATTATTATTATTATTATTGTTATTATTATTACTATTATTATTATTTTTTGCATCATATCATTTAAAGAAATGTTATTTTGTATTTTATTGTATTCATATTTACAAAAAATTACTACTCAATACTTTCTCTGTCCCAAACTATTTGTGATTTTTTAGTTCGTCCAAAAATATTTTTATTAATTCAATAATTATTTTAGCACTTTATCATTATATTTTTATTTCTTCTTTGCCACATCTTTTTAGATTTCAATTGCTTCGGTTGACCTCGTCCTTAGAGGGGCAGGCGGCGGCGGCTCGCCAGAGCTGGCGTATTGGATCATGGGTGGCGGCGATGGCTGAAAGATGTTGAGGCTGCTTAAAGTGATTTGCCATGCGAGGAATCATTACCTCATACTGCCATGGAAAGCAAGAGGGTGGAGTTCGTGATTACGCGGTGTTCGGAATTCAAGAACGTGGATGTCTTCAAGGAGAGTTGCGGCGTGACTCGGATCGAGGTGTCGTGGCTGGGTGCGGTGCGACGCTCCACGCCACATCGCTACTGCTGAGGATCGACAATGGGGATTGGGATTGGTTTGTGCCGTTGAGCATGTCGGATTATCCATTGTTGGCCCAAGATGGTGACATTATTGACTTATTTATTTACTTATTCATTTTGCTTTTGTAGGTGGTGTAATGTCATGGTAGTGTATGATTGTTTATGTATTGTTTATTTTAAATGTATGCTTGGTATACAGAATCTGACAATAGACGCTTTTCATTTTTTTATTGCAGCGACTGTGGTATATTTGTTGCATCCTTTGGAGCATTTTATTTGGATAGGTCTTATCCTTCCACCTCCAGAAGGGTAACCGAAAGCTTGTGCGAGAAAAAAAAAACAATTGGGGAAGAAGATGAAGTCCATTGGATGTGAAAAGTTAGTGACAAACCCGATGCCGACGATGACTTTCAGTCTAACCGATGATATTCCACAAAAAAAAAAATATCAAGAAACGACTTAAGGAGAAGGTTCCCATTTTNATATGTTTTTTTTTTATAAATTTCTCATGGTTTATTATATTAATGGTCTTTGTTTCGTTTTATTTGTAGTTCTGTTGTATTTTATGTTTTAGATGTTGTATACTTTTGTGACTGGATTTTTGTATGTATAAGAGTATTTGTATATAAAACTATAATAAACTGAAAATAAGTTATATATTAAATTACAATTTGTATTCTCTTGTTATATTATATATATATGCACACAATTAACCTTAATATCACGTCGGAAATCATTATATGGAATGTTATTTTTTTGGCCGCGTTTTCTTATCTGCTGTATCCACAATTAATTACCTTATCTTCTTTAGATATGCAAATAGGTTTTCAAGAATGAAAATGTGTAGTTATTTAATAAGAGCCACGATATATGTTAAAAGACAAAATTTATTTAAAAAAGAAAAAGAAAACGATTTGTCATTCCACTCCACAACCTATGGATTTGGACGAATAGAGACCCAACAAACAGCCATGGTGGTGACAACCTTTGGTGTGCAACTACTCTAGCCTGCCTCTGACACAAGTTAGAGTGACAAAAAAACTTTCTTTGAGGGTGTAGGCATCCTGAAAATTTAGAGCAACCGCAAATTTAATAAATTGGAGTTTATGGGTTGATTTAAGGACTAAGTGCATCCGAATTTTCATACTTGAGGGTCGAGTTGCTCATGGTGACAACCGATGACTGTCACACAAATTGATGCATCAGTTAACCAAACTGTAACGCCCCACTTTGATTTTAAAGAAATTTCGGACTTTCAGAAAAATTAGATTAAATTTTTTCAAAATTTATTTCAAACATTTGTGGCGTTACTCAATTATTTCAAATCATTTCCATGACATAATAAAAATTTCATAACATAAATCATGCAACTCCCAAAACGGGATTCAGAAATACATAAATCATCAATTCACCCAAATCGGGTTCCCAAATTAAAACTCAAGTTTGCAAGACATAACAATGTCAACGGGGCATCTCCCCAATAGTGTTTCAACACTTCATAAAATCTCAGAGTTCGAAAATTCATCAATCGTAAATAATCATAAATATAGCGGAAGCATAACCAATAAATAACCGGTCTCATAGACCGACTACCACTCGCTCTACTCTGCCGTCGTACCCGTCTTGCTTAACCTGAAACGTTAATTCCAAGTGGGGATGAGCACAGTTGAAAATCGTAGTGCTCACCTTATGCAACATTTATCAATATGTAATAAAAGACAATAGGATCGCAGCATGTACACGAATCAATCAAGTATTCCAAATTTTGTCATAAATTCACAGTGTTCAGACTCATGTGCACATATATACAAATAGACTACTGCCGGTAGATGTATCGAAGGCCCTCACTCGGGTCATGCTTCGAATGCCCCATGGCTTTACATCTATGCCCTTCGGGCTTATACACCGAATGCCCCTCAGGCTTCTATCGATGCCCAGTCAGTAGGAGTAACCCCTCGGGTTTATTTTCATAAATATGGGGACAACCGTTCGACGGCCGGTACAGCTCACATCGAATGCTACATGATTCGTAGGCACACATCGATCATACACAAGTAAAGCAAACAATTTATTACATAGACAATTTTTAATAAAACCCACATGGTCGAAGCGACAATTCACAATCACGATTCTCGAAAGCAGGGTATGGTAAACACCTCAAAATACCTACATTAAGTCAAGATACTAATATCAACACCTTATCTTGACTTAAAAAGGAATTCACAATTATACTTAGTCGAACTTGATTCGACTAAGTTGTTCGTGAAGTCCTGTGGACATTGAAACACTTAGACTCGGCTCTAAGACTCAACCAAACACGCATGGGAGTTCACGTAATCTCAATCAAAGATTTAGCAAGTCAAACAGACAAAGAATAGCATGCGAGTCGGTTTACAGTTTTTAACACAAAAATTATATTTTCGAAGTAAAAGCCGGTAATTCAAATAATTAGGTTGGTCAGGTTACCGAATGAGTTAGGCTCTGAAATTTTAACGAAAAATCCACTCACTGAACACAGTAAATCCACCAAGTTTCAGCCCCTAACTCAAAGCACACAATTTTATAAAATTTGAACAAGTTTTCAGAAAAAACGAGAACAAATTAAACACCTGACATATTGAACGATTCAGCCTTTGAAAGTTTTACCCAAGGAACCTCAGCATGTGAATAGCAGCATGTAAAAATCTCAGTTTTAAACACTTAACGTGCGAATTAATAAAATTGTAACAACATTCAGCAGATTTTATTGTTTCAGTAAAGCCGAACCAAAAATGACCTCCAAAAAATCCAGTATTTTTACAGCATGAAACACATCACAAAATAAGCATTTCAACTAAAAATCAGAATTTTACAGCATCAGATAAATTTATCATAATTAAAACAATTTTCATCAGAATCACAAATTAAATTATTTTCCTTAGTAAATTGAGTCCAAAAATTCTGAAAATTTTACACAACCTCTAACACAGACAGGGAAACAACATACTAAAATTTCATCAATTTTAGAGCACAACTCAATTTATTATGCAATTGACACGATTCTGCCCAAAAATCAATTTAATTAATTAAATTAGACACAGGCCGAATAAAATTATGAAATTTTTACACGAGCATTATATTCATCAGAGGACATAACAGTTAAAATTTCATGGCAATTGGAGCAGCATAAAAGTTATTACGAATTTAATACGGAAACAACAATTTTACGAGTTCGACAATTCATGTACGACTCGACGAGACTCGAAATTATCCGAGGCCTTCACCATAAGGCCAAGGATCCTTTATGTTCCAATTTCCCACAGCATTTACACGTTTGTACATGATCTCGGTCGAGTTCGCACGAACCGAAGAGATCGACACATAAATTAATTCACATAAGGCTCAATGTTTTCATATCAATCTCAACGTTGCTCATAACTCTTAAACACGTAAATAACACATCCAGTATTAACACATATAACGAAATTAAACGACACGGGTTCGAGCCTAGGTACCGTTCTCGGGAACACGTTCGAAAACGGGACAAAAGGAACGAACGGAACGTCGAAGGCGGCAATGGGCTCAACGACTACGCTTCGTCTCGAGGAGGAGGAGCAGCGGCGGTGGTTGACCGTCGGAGTTGCAGGCCCGCCGGGTCTTTTGAGCGGGAACGACGATTGAAGACGGGGTCCTGCTGCTTCGCGGCGAGGAGGCCTGCGCGCGGAGGAGGTCTCGCGGTGGCTCGTCGGATAAGGAGAGCTCGCGGCGGTTCGCGGCGTTCACGGACTGAGGAGCGGCGGAAGAGGGTGCTACTCGTCGGAAATTCGCTCAAATCGCCATATGTTTGCTCTCGGTCGGAGTCGCTTCAGGTCACCGGTGGTTTGCTGTGCGAACAGGAATCGCCGGAAAACTTCGCGAGGTTGCAGGGTTTGCGCGTGAAGGTCGATGGCGGGTCGCGTTCTGACGTGAGGATGGTGATGCTCGGGTCTCAACGAGAGGAGGCGACGAGATTTCTTCTTCTCTGCGTGAGAAGGAAGAAAGACGATGGCGAGGGTTGAGGGAGATGCTGAGATGAGGATGAAGGAGATGGATGTTGCAGCTTCGATGAGATTTGGGCAGATTTTTGGATGTCTGCGGGATTGAGTATCTAATCAAGCGAGGGAAATAAAAATATATAGACTAGGGTTGCTAGTCTTGCCACACAAGAACACACACACACGCACAATAGAAGAAAACCGGGTGGGTCAACCGGTTCATGGGTCGTGCACGCGGGTCACCGGGCCGAAGGTTCGGGTCGCGGGGTTTTAACGGACCGATAATACTTGGACAAAAAGGCCGGAATAATTAGTTGTTATGGGCTGAAAATAATAAGGCTCGATTCTGGGTTCTCGGGCTCGATTTTACGGCTCGGTTCTCGACCGTTTGACGATTAAAAATAAAAATAAAATCGGAAATATATTTAATACACACAATATTTAATAGTAATATTAATTATAGGCCATTAAACATTTAATTCACAATTAGGCATTCATTAAATAATAATAATAACAATTATATTAATAATAGTAATAACAATAAATAATATCAATAATAAAAATAAATTATTCTAAATAATCCATAAATAAACGGGGCGCTACAGTCTACCCACCTTATAAAGAATTCCGTTCTCGGAATTCGAAAAAACAAACCACGACAAGATACTAACGAGAAATAAGAGAAGACAACATCAATACATGAAATTTCGGTACCTCCTCCGAATTTCAGTTTCCCTCTCCCAAGTCGTCTTGCCTTGACAACCACAATTGGACTTTGACGAGTATCCCACCCGATCTTGTTCAAAAGTCACCGGTACCTCCAAACAGGTAGGGTTCTGCCTATCACGCAGCTCGTCACATTTCATATGTACTCCGAGATCACGCACACGTTTCCTCCATCAAGAGGCATAGAACGTGTCATGCATCCTCGCGAGCTCCGGTGGTGGAGTCAACCACCAGGCTAAATCATCGACTTGGTCGAGAATCATAATAGGACTGAGTACGCAGGGCAGTAACCAGAACAACAACATACTCCACCTCTATTCGTACCAGTTACCTCGCATAGTACCATTAGGGTTGTTGCTAGATAACCATCGTTACCAGCGTACCTCTCCATGGTAAGGTATTTCTCACACTCTACTCATCTATCAATGCACAAGACCCTAACCGGTCCTTTCGTGTCTCGATAGCATACTCCAACAGAATCAACATATAGGGTTGACATGTAGTATCGAGCTTCCATCTCGTGCCCGGGTCACGCGAGAAAACTCGATTACTACAACGACCTAATCCGCGCGTCCTTATAAAACAGGCCGCCACGGAATCCCATACGGATGGGCTAACAATCCACAATAACACTATATCCTCAACACCGATACCTACAAAACACACGGCTCTGTTTGATACTGTTGTCAACAACTCTTCCCTTGCTGGCTCGAATAACACCTCGAATGCGGTTTAGGAAATATCGACTAGATGTTCGAAAACAATCTCCTATCGCAGAATCTGTCTCATGGTTAGAGATGCTCGATATTCCCGTACGAACGATCTAACACCAATGCCCTCTCACTCTTCGTAGGTCTCGATCCCTACGAAGGATACATAGTCTCCCATCGAGACTCGAGACACTGCCCAAAGACAACGCGGGACCTATATCTCGCCATCTCGAGAGAATCTCGCATATAGCAAAGGAAACTAATCGACAAGCCTCACATATCGAGAGTTGTTGATTAAGGAGTTCATACAACAGTTCGGTGGAACCTGAAGTCCCCGGTTCAAGGTTCAGGAGAAACGATCCCAAAGGTCAACACTCATGAAAAAGAGATACTGGTTTACCGACACAAAAGAACATAGTCGGTTTGGAGTTTAATGCACTGTCACCCGAGAGATGACACACACATTGGCGCTGCATAAGCGGGGCGCTTGGACGTGTGTGTGCACTTGTTTGGGGACCAGCTGCAAGGTCAAGGTTTGGTCGTACACACTGCCTGGGGAGTTCCTGCGTTCGGTGATGGCGGCAGCAGCTCTCGTGCGAGTCAACGATCGACCACTGCAGTTGGCCTCACGTCTCTCAGCACGGGCGTGCGGGCTCTGCCACCACTTCGCGTGGCTACACCCATCCAGGGTTCGGCGTTCAGTTCAAGGTACATACCAAAAATTTCAATTTCCTGGTCCATAGATTCCTGGATACTCAAATGGGAGAAGGTTTCCCTACAAGACATCCCAAACTACAACAGTTCAAGAAATACTGCTGAGCTACAATTTCCATAGGAATCGAACATTGGCATCATCGCCCGAAAAAAAAAATCCTAACATTGGCGGGATCGCCAATCATTATAATGGTTAGCTCACTTGACCCTTCCGACTGACAATGTCGGCCGTCACGACAGCTTTTACTCAGGTAGCTAATCGTACCGGCGGTCCTATATGAGTTCGACCACATATACAGCTTATAGTTCCACACTTCGAGGTCTAGCGTAAAGCTTCTCTCGCAAGTGTTTCCAGCTAACATTATAATACTGAACAGATTAAGTCACATAGGGCACATATACATGAAAATTGACGAAAAGCTAATTTTTGAAAATCACAGCTCAATTTGGAAACCTAAACATGAACTTGCACCAATTTTCAGCATGAGTGATGAATTAAAATGCATTTAGCTTTCAGTCTACAAATCATATCATGATGAAACCACTTGAAAAACATCCCTAACTCATGCTTCTATCACTTTTATGAAGTACACTCAGGCAGATAAAGTCATTTAAATGCACATAATACAGCAAACATCCAAAACATAGGTGTAGTGGATAAATGAAGACTTACAGCTTGACAGGTCCTCAGTGTATGCAAAATAACCGAAGCTACAGACATGATATTACTGAAATTCAAAAACCGTAAGGTAGATAACTCAATTATCTACCACGTTCCTGAAGACTCTATTGGCAAATAATGACATTATCAACGAGTTTAAATATAAAACATTCAGCTCATAAACACAGCCAGAGAACAACTTTTCGAATATACAGCACCTTAGTAAAATGGCAACAACTCAAGCTACACAACTCCAATTTATACAAACTTAAATCCTACAGAATCTACACATGGAAATATACAATTGTTGTGAAGAGAACTATTTCATACGAACACGTTTGGGTCATCAAAACATAGCACACATTCAACACTTAAACACAATCCGGGTTTCATAAAAACTGGGTGTACATCCCACTTAGAAAAAATTATATAAAATCAACTGAAACTCCAAATTGTATGATTCCAATTCTCACAGGCTGCTTACAACATATACTACATTTGTCATGAAGAATACATTTTAATGTAGGCACGTTAAGGTCATAAAAAACAGTCATGAACTAAGGTTAAAGTTTCTGTCCGAGTTTATAAAAACTGCATGCCTATCTGCTTTTGAAAATTCATATAAAATCCATTTTCGGTCCAAATCACAAGATTTCTAAACCCAACGAAACCTAATCAGAGCACTACAAAATGCAACAAGAACACTGAAGCAAATAAGTTCATTACAGAGGGGCGAAATCAATTATCATCATCAATCAGTTTCTGCCCAAAAGTATAAGCACACTTCATGCATATCATACTACAATTCAACACAAACCGAGCTACAGTCCTCATACCAACATGAATTTTACCTCATTATAAATCTTAGAATACAATTTTTGTGAAGATTACATTTTCATTTGAATACATTAAGATGCAACAAACAGGTCAAATATTTAGCATGACCTTGCTGCCGGGTTTTTGTTTAAAAACTGCTCGTACACTATTTTGTAAAAACCATAACTCACTCGTTGTAACTTGGATTTAAGAAATTCCAAATCTCACATAATGGCAACAGGATAAACTACATTTTATGGGAAGAACACAACTTCCTAAGATGAGTACTTCAGGGTCATTATAGCAGCGCAACAGAGCAGCAATTTCGCATGTCATACCCAAAACCGCATTGAACATCATTCATCGAAGATCACATATATATCAAACGGGCCCGAACAAACCTATCATGATATAAACGATACCCTCAACCTAATACATCTCATCATAACACAAGTTTCGAAAAGAAATTTCTAGCTTTTAACCAAATTACATAAACATGATAGAGCATCAATAAAACACATATCCTTATCTCTTACCCAACTAATCATGCTTCGAGCTAACATGAACTCACTATTACTAAGACATCAGAGACATTAAACATATAACACACAAGAGGTTGAACAGAGGCCATAAACATCCATAATACTGGCAGCCTATAAAACAACGACTCATCTCATAATTTTCGAAACCTGGAAAAGGTCCGAAGAGGGCGAATACATTCCCGGTTCTAATTGACTGGGTCCTCACTTGGAGACATTGAATAGAATTATATAGCAAGGAAAACTGCTATGGGCATAACTTATCTCGATAACGACATACTGAAACTCACAACGAGGAACCTCTAGAATCCAAACTTAACTCTATATCACTAGAGTTCAAATTAAAACCAAGGTGGATAGATCCTAAGCCCCAAATCATATCATAGCATATTATCTCAATTATCAGGCAACACTTAAGCAATTTCAAATTCACCTATGAAACTCATACCTGAGTTGGCGCGGCACGACGGAAGCGAGTTGTCATATACATATTATGCAGTATTTCACATAATTCACACATACCAGTCAACAAAAATGCAGACTGGCTCTGATACCAAACTGTAACGCCCCACTTTGATTTTAGTGAAATTCTGAACTTTCAGAAAAATCAGATTAAATTTTTTCAAAATTTATTTCAAACATTTGTGGCATTACTCAATTATTTCAAACCATTTCCATGACATAATAACAATTTCATAACATAAATCATCTAACTCTCAAAACGGGATTCATAAATCCATAAATCATCAATTCACCCAAATCGAGTTCCCAAATTAAAACTCAAGTTTGCAAGACGTAACAATGTCAACGGGGCATCTCCCCAATAGTGTTTCAACACTTCATAAAATCTCAGAGTTCGAAAATTCATCAATCGTAAATAATCATATATATAGCGGAAGCATAACCAATAAATAACCGGTCTCATAGACCGACTACCACTCGCTCTACTCCGCCGTCGTGCCCGCCTTGCTTAACCTGAAACGTTAATTCCAAGTGGGGATGAGCACAGTTGAAAATCGTAGTGTTCACCACTATGCAATGAACATTTATCAACATGTAATAAAAGACAGTAGGATCGCAGCATGAATATGAATCAATCAAGTATCCTAAATTTTGTCATAAATTCATAGTGTTCAGACTCATGTGCACATATACCAATAGACTACTGCCGGTAGATGTATCGAAGGCCCTCACTCGGGTCATGCTTCGAGTGCCCCATGGGCTTTACATCTATGCCCCTCGGGCTTATACACCCAATGCCCCTCGGGCTTCTATCGATGCCCAGTCAGTAGGAGTAACCCCTCGGGTTTATTTTCATAAATATGGAGACAACCGTTCGACGGCCGGTACAACTCACATCGAAGGCTACATGATTCGTAGGCACACATCGATCATACACAAATAAAGCAAACAATTTATTGCATAGACAATTTTTAATAAAACCCACTTGGTCGAAGCGACAATTCACAATCATGATTCTCGAAAGCAGGGTGTGGTCAACACCTCAAATTACTTACATTAAGTCAAGATACTAATATCAACACCTTATCTTGACTTAAAAAGGAATTCACAATTATACTTAGTCGAACTTGATTCGACTAAGTTGTTCGTAAAGTCCTGTAGACATTGGAACACTTAGATTCGGCTCTAAGACTCAACCAAACACGCATGGGAGTTCACATAATCTCAATCAAAGATTTAACAAGTCAAACAGACAAAGTATAGCATGCGAGTCTGTTTACAGTTTTTAACACAAAAACTATATTTTCGAAGTAATAGCCGGTTATTCACATAATTAGGTTGGTCAGGTTACCAAATGAGTTAGACTCTAAAATTTTAACCAAAAATCCAACTCACTGAACCCAGTAAATCCCCCAGTTTCAGCCTCTAACTCAAATCACATGATTTTATAAAATTTGAACAAGTTTTCTGCAAAAACGAGCACAAATTAAACACCGGACATAATAAACAATTCAACCTTTGACATTTTTACCCAAGAAACCTCAGCATGTAAAAATGTCAGTTTTAAACACTTAACGTGCGAATTAATATAATTGTAACAACATTCAGCAGATTTCATTGTTACAGTAAAACCGAACCAAAAATGACCTCCAAAAATTCCGATATTTTTACAACATGAAACACATCACAAAATAAGCATGTCAACCAAAAATCAGAATTTTACAGCATCAGATCAATTTATCATAATTAAAACAATTTTCGGCACAATCTTAAAATAAATTATTTCCCTTAGCAAACTGAGTCCAAAAAATTTGAAAATTTTACACAACCTCTAAAACAGACATGGAGAAAACATATTGAAATTTCATCAATTTTGGAGCACAACTCAATTTATTATGCAATTGACTCGATTCTGCCCAGAAATCAATTTAATTAATTAAATTAGCTACAACCCGAATAAAATTATGAAATTTTTACATGAGCATTATATTCATCAGAGGACATAACACTTAAAATTTCATGTCAATCGGAGAATATAGAATCTATTACGAATTTAATACGAAAACAGCAATTTTACGAGTTCGACAATTCATGTACGACTCAACGAGACTCGAAATTGTCCGAGCCCAAGGATCCTGCATGTTCCAATTTCCCGCAGAATTTACACGTTTGTACATGATCTCGTTCGAGTTCTCACGAACCGAAGAGATCGACACATAAATTAATTCACATAAGGCTCAATATTTTCATATCAATCTCAACATTGCTCATAACTCTTAAACACGTAAATAACACATCCAATATTAACACATATAACGAAATTAAATGAGACGGTTTCGAGCCTAGGTACCGTTCTCGGGAACACGTTCGAAAATGAGACGAAAGGAACGAACGACACGTCGAAGGCGGCAATGGGATCGACGGCTACGCTTCGTCTCGCGGAGGAGGAACAGCGGCGGTGGTCGTTCGTCAGAGTTACAGGCCTGCCGGGTCTCGCGAGCGGGAACGACGATTGAAGACGGGGTCTTGCTGGTTCGCGGCGAGGAGGCCTGCGCGCGGAGGAGGACTCGCGGTGGCTCGCCGGAGAAGGAGAGCTCGCGGCGGTCACAGACTGAGGAGCGGCGGAAGAGGGTGCTGCTCGTCGAAAATCCGCTCAAATCGCCATCTGTTTGCTCTTGGTCGGAATCGCTTCAGGTCGCCGGCGGTTTACTGTGCGAACGGGAATCGCCGGAAAACTTCACGAGGTTGCAGGGTTTGCGCGTGAAGGTCGATGGTGGGTCGCGTTCTGACGTGAGGATGGTGATGCTCGGTTCTCAACGAGAGGAGGCGACGGGATTTCTTCTTCTCTGCGTGAGAAGGAAGAAAGACGATGGCGAGGGTTGAGGGAGATGCTGAGATGAGGATGAAGGAGATGGATGTTGCGGCTTCGAAGAGATTTAGGCATATTTTTGGATGTCTGCGGGATTGAGTATCAAATCAAGCGAGGGAAATAAAAATATATAGACTAGGGTTACTAGTCTTGCCACAAAAGAACACATACACACGCACAATGGAAGAAAACTGGACGGGTCAGCCAGTTCATGGGTCGTGCACGCGGGTCACCGGACCGAAGGTTCGGGTCGAGCGGTTTTAACAGGCCGATAATACTTGGACAAAAAGGCCGGAATAATTAGTTCTTATGGGCTGAAAATAATAAGGCTAGATTTTGGGTTCTCGGGTTCGATTTTACGGCTCGGTTCTCGATCGTTTGACGATTAAAAATAAAAATAAAATCAGATATATATTTAATACACACAATATTTAATAATATTATTAATAATAGGCATTTAAACATTTAATTCACAATTAGACATTCATTAAATAATAATAATAATAATAATAATAATATTAATAATAGGAATAACAATAAATAATATCAATAATAAAAATAAATAATTCTAAATAATCCATAAATAAATGGGGGCGCTACACATTCTTTTAGCTATGTGATGTGGCATCCTATTTGCCCATGACCTAATCCAAATTATGTGATTAAACTAGGTCGAAGATTGACTAAGATCTCTAAGATAGTGTTGCGTAAATAAATGAATCTAACTTGATTTGCATATATCTTATCCTAATTTTGGTGAATTTGAATCATATACGATTTGGAAACCCTTTTCCTAGGAACAAGATAATAATCCCTTATAAACATGAGATCCATGTTCACTTTTTACTAAACATCATTTACTTACAAAACATTATCTACTCATTAGCAGACTTGAGCATCGGAGTTATGTTGGGGCCTGTCCTCGACACCATTTTGAAGGTTCACCCGGTTCGTGATTCGAGGCGCCTGTTCGACCAAAAATCTTGATGTGTCGATCATTCAACCACATCATTATGGGTCCGATGTCTCATAAAGGAATACAAGCTTGGATACAAATTTATCCAATCACTATTTCTAACTCAAAATATAACACAAATTTAATTCAACTCAACTCTCCTCAATATTATCAATATAATTAAATAATATCAATCAATTATCTGCACACAACAAATCAGCTTTAATTCACTATTCATTCATTCACATAATTTAATTACTCATCACTTTAAATTACCTCTCTACTTTTACACTAAATCAACTTTAATCATTTTATTTTAAACATTAGTTTAATACCAACACAAAATCTCACTCAAACCCAACCCAACCAACTTTTTTAAAATTAACTATGGTGGGCGACGAACTCGAAGCCTCCCTTGATGTTTTCGATCGATCTGTTGAAAAAATAAAGAAGAAGATCTTGTGTTTTTGGACACTATCGTTTCTCTTGTTAATCTAAATCACAATTTTCTTCTCTTCTACAAAAACTTATTGTGCATGCATGTATGTATGAGAGAGAAGGGGCCACACGGAACACATCAAGGAGTTGGTGTATTAGGCAACAACGGGGACCTTGAGGAGGTTCTAAATAAGGTCTCCCCAAGTGTGAATAGGATTTTGATAGTCCACCTACACCTTTCACACTTGAATAATACTTTATTCCACTAGAAAAGTATTACTGAATTTCCTATTTAGCCCCCAAATTATAATTGAGGTTCCAAAATAATATACTTGGTTTATCTCCTCATGTTTAAGATATAATTTTCGTTAATTAACTTAATTACTGACAATATAATTGACTTCTTGATTTAAAACTTCTATTACTTATTTCTTTATTATAATGCTAGAATTAAATTCACTGCAGAGCTTGACATAATAATTATTCTTGAACTCATTTTGGAGACATCATCAAACTAGCGCACCACCACACAATGACCGTAAATAAGGGAATTAGATTAACTAAAGACACAAATGAATAAAATAAATATAATAAAACTAATATCAACAAGATTAATAAGATAAGAGTAAATAAATAAATTAGAACTTACTTGAATTATGGTCTTTAAGGATTACAAATGAATCGAACTGAGTTTTTTCAAAATGAAATGATCAAAGTGTAGAATAACTTCTTAAGTACGATCACTCTTAAAATAGGTTGGTTCTTCATGAATGAAATATATCCTATTTATAATACAAAACTTTGAATTTCATTTGCTTTTATCTAGGTGTTGAAGTGATAAGATAATTATTGATGGAGACTCCACTTGGTAGGGTTATTATGTCTTCCATAAGATGATAGCCCAACACTTTTGTCTTTGAAATGGACAATTATTTGAAGTTGTGGGTACTTTATTGACCATTGCATTCATTTGATTGCTTTCACGTTTCACTTTTGCATTTTTTACGTGTCTCTTGCAATTGTTCATGTGACTCAAGATTTGTACAATATACTCTTTTGAATAGTATAATACTAGGAATCCCTCTGTTGTGCGATGCACAACCGGCTCATAATACCAAAGTATTTATGTTTGAAGATGATACTCCCAAATTCTAAACAAATAGATCCAGAATTGCATCAAAAGACTATCGAGAAAGAACTTATGCTCACAAATGCATCTAAAAATATTGATAAAATAAATAAATTATACGGCAAAAAATTAATCTCACACAGGAGTGTTAAAATACAACTTTTAGTTTTCAAAGTCAAAGATAATTGGTCAAACATTATTTCTATGATGAGCAATTTGTTGTAAAACCTGCCACGCTTATTAATTGGTTTACAAACTATTTTTTTGTTTGTGTAATTAGTTTTACCACAAGGGGTTGTCAATTATCTCAATTTTCAACATATACGGACTCCAAACCTATTTTGTAATGGATGGAGATATCTGCTCAAGTGTGTAAAAATTTTATAATAACATCATACCATTCCGAAATAATGACTTACAACAATTTCGTCATAAAGCCGATACGTTTTCCTTTACATAATGGAGAACATACTTGCAATTAAATAAATTATGATGCACCAATTGACATGAGATTAGAGGACGTTGGTGGAAGGCAACAAATGAATATGAATTTAAGTATAAAAAGAGAAAATTGGTTCCTCACATCCAAAGTCATTCACGTTTGATATCGGTGGGAATTATTCTAGATTAAAAAAAATAACATCTGGAAAATAGAAAATATTAAACATTAAATAAATCCAAAATTATACATGTGAGAGTTAGTGATGAGGCAACGCTGCCTAGAAGTAGAGGGATCAACTCTTTTGGAAAAATAATCAGATCAATAAATAAAAAAAACTTGGCCCAAATAACTCAGTCCAAAATGATGTTCTAGCCCAGATAAAGTAACATACAAATTGGCCCAAAAATATTAATGAAAATGATGTAGTAATTACAGAACTATATAAGGGAGATGTAGAGTTGGCCACGTGTCATCTAACCAACCAATACATGAAATCCTAATAGCCATTACATCCCTATCCTTAATTTTTATATGAATTAGATATAGAGAAACATTTATTGTGTAGATAAAATAATATACGACATAAAAAAAATATTAATACTGCTCACGGGGCATGTAGCTCAAAATTAAAGGACTTACAATGCCTCTTTCTTCATAGGATGCATCCATCGAAAAAAAAAACCAAAGATGAAAACCTTGAGGACAACTCAAATGAAAATAGGTAAAATAACCACGTTGAAATTATTGCACACCAAAACCCAGACGAAATTTGTCATTCAATGGAAGAACAAAGGAAAAAAGAAAAGAAATAGAAGGATGAGGCAAAATGAAAAGAAAATTTTGAAATCTGGGAGAAAAGACGGAAAAAAAGATAAATATTATTAATTAATAAAAAAATAAAAAAATCCAGCCCAAATGGAGAGCCAAAAAGCCCAAAACAAAAGCAAACATTTGCATAATGAGGCGCAGGAACGACCACCACGTGGCAACTCAATATTTGTCTATGGCAGTATAGTAATTTGGAAAGAGCTGTTTTAATAAGTCAATGACAATATAGTAATTTGGAATATATATTTGTTTAATAGGAAATATCCTTGGAATTGTACAGGAATTTGCAAGGATTGTATAGCCTAGAAAAACATAACCCTGCCACGTGTAATAAATCTAGCATGTGCAACCTCCCTTTATTAAGATGTAAGAGGGGGTTTATTCGACGCTATCCTTACGGGACAGCCCGTTTTCACTGTGAACCAATCACACAAGGCCACGTGGATTCCACTCACATGCTTCTCCTTACGGTTTATTCGACGCTACCCTTACGGGTACAACCCGTTTTCACTGTGAACCAACCACACAAGGCCACGTGGATTCCACTCACATGCTTCTCCGGCCGATAGAATGTATTTGAAGGTAATAAACTTTTTCTGCTTTTTCATTTTCTTTTCAGCCCAATTTGTGTGGAAAGTCCTTTTTTATTTATGACCAAACCCAACCATGGTTATCTTACACACTTAAAAAAAATAAAAAAGTCATGCTCACAAAATACACTTAAAAGAAAAAACAGATCTACAAAATACAGATCTACAATTCACTTCGTTCTTACACAGATCTCAAAAACACAGTCCCACTTCAAATCGCCCAAAATTGCAGCAATAAAGTCGACGCCCGCACGCCCGAGTTCACAGGTACGGGTCTTTCACGGCCTCTTTGAATAATTTTAGTTCTATTTGTACACAGAAGTCGACGAGAATGGTCTCTAAGCCCGAGTTCACAGCTTCCTCAGTCGTGATTTTTGCAATTAGGGTTTGGAGTTCTATTTGTGATTTTTGCAATTAGGGTTTGGAGTTTAATATTAGTTATGTGATTGATTTGTAATCTTGTTGGATGCCCGGAATGGTCTCTAAGCCCATGAAATGGTATGAAGTATGTGATACCAAAAGAGAAACTAATAATGGAAAAGCCCCTAATTTTATACATGGCGTTTAGCACCTGTTTATTAGTTATGTTTAACAGTTATGTGTTTATCTTTGTGTGTTGGCTTTGGAGAGAGATAGGTGAATAATTACAACCATAGTTCCTGAAAGTAATTTTCTTGAAATTTTTTAGTTGTTATTTTTATGGTTAGGGCCTACGGGCTTACCAAGATATATCATATTTGTTTTGTAAATTGAATGCCAGATTCTGAAAAGTTGACATAGTTTGCCTAATTTGCTTTACTTAATGATACATTTATTAGTGAATGGGAGTTTTCAGCTGTGTATTATTCATTGCATTGGTTGTTAGTAAATTATTGTAATCTGAACGAAGTTATGTGTTTATATATATGTGTGTATGGTTAATAACTTTTGTTTAACATATATGTGTTATGGTTAGTAAATTATTGTGCTTGTTTAGTTGGGTGTGTGTATTGGTTATTTTGGTATGATGAACCTTTTTTTTATTATGTCTGGACATATGTTCATGTTTGTTTATATGAGTTATGAGCATTCTGAGGAGTTTTTCACTACCCTTATGTTTTATCTAATATAAAAGTGTGTTTGTCTTATGGGTTGGTATGATGTTAAAAAACAGTCTATATTCCGAGGGGTGTGTATCCTCTTTGAGTGGTTGTTTGAATAATAAAACATTTCATTTTTTTTTTTATTTTTTGAAGGTTTGGAAATGTCACAGACTTCTTCCGCTAAGAAATTTAGAGGACCAGGACCAAGTAGATTGAAGTATGAAGAAAAAACATGTGATCAATGTGGAATCAAATCTGCAGTTAGGATTGTTGGTCCACAAACTTCAAATTTTCAGAAACTATATTATTTTTGTGAGAGACATAGATTTATTGGTTGAGCTAATCCAATAAATGAAGACGAAGTAAGCATTAGAGAAGAAGTTTGCACAAACGAGAAATCTATAGTGGATCGTGAAAGCTACAAAGATGTGGAAATAAAAAAAATAAAAATAAAAAACTTGATAAGATTTTTGATTTATTACTTGTGTTGTTTGTAGTTGTAATTGTAATGCTTGTTATTATTGTACTGAAATAAACAGTTGAGTATTTTCATTTTCTTGGACATGAATGATTAATTCTCTGGAGTCTTGAAGAATGACGTTATGATATCACGGTCTGAAGTTATAGTTTTTTTCATAAACAATATATGATTGTGCGACTCTGGTATACACACATTCTGGCAACTGGTCTTCATTAAAACAAGAGACATGTTCTAGCTCTGGAACTGTTGCTAAGAGCTCACTCTAGTAAATAAAAATTGTCAAATTTGGAACACTATACGAAGTTTTTGAGCACATCAAAACATGTAAGATGAGCACTATACAAATTTTTTAATACAGAAAGAAGACAAAATTCATTTTCGTAAATTCCAATGCCTATCCTATTCATTTTCGTAAAATTCATTTTCAAAGTTTTTTATCTGATTTACACATGCATGTCTACCTATAAAAAGAGCACAACTTAATCTAATCATATTCATTCAACCATGAAAAGAAGCTGAAAACAGAAACAAAAAACTCCATTATATTACATCATATTTATTTTTAGAATGGTCCCAAATGTTAGACCATTCTATTACAATTCAACCAAGTTCAAAAAATAATCCACAAAATAAATATCTCTAACAATAATATTACACCACTATAAAGACTCAATCTACAAAACATGAGAATGGACATTTGCTAACTTCGAATCACCATTATCTTCAATTATTGGAGGGTCCCTGCATAAAAAAATAAATAAAAATAAGAATAATAAATTATTAAATTAATTAACAAAACATTAGATTTAATGTACCTGTGATGAAAAGGGATCAAATTGATAACCAAATAGATTGAATGGGCCACCTAAATTGATGTTTGTATTTTCTCCCTACACATTTTATAAATAAAAAAGTATTAACATTCTTGTAGAAGAAATCATAAAAGTATCATTTACCCTTTGATTTATGTTAAGTCGATAATGTGGAACATTATTTGCCTCTTTCGTGTTGACCTCATTTTGAGAATATTGAGTCGGGTCACCTAAATTGATGTTTTTATTTCCTCCCTACACATTAAAATAAAATAAATAAATAAGTATTCATTTTATTAAAATTATTGTAGAAAAAAATCATTAAAGCATCATTTACCCATTGATTTATGTTAGGCCAAAGCATTGAAGAGTGAGATGGATAATGTGGAACATTATTTGCCTCTTCCGTGTTGACATCATGTGGAGAAGATTGAGTCGGGCCACCTAAATTGATGTTTGTATTTCCTCCCTACACATTAAAATAAAATAAATAAAAAAGTATTAATTTAATACTTCAATTTTATTAACATTTTTGTAGAAAAAAAAATCATAAAACCATCATTTATCCTTTGAGTCTTCTTTCTTGACTTGCTTGAATTTCCCACCTTTTCTTTGCCCCTTTTTGTTTTCTTGCTCTTGTCGTCCCAATGACGTATTATTTGAGCATTTGTAACTCCCCTTGACTTGGCCGGAGGTGGATTGCGGACACGGACATTACCTTCATCAACCAATTCATCACATGAATCATCCATGTCCAAATTCTTCAAAAGACAACTTATTTCCTCATTTGCTTCTTCAAGGATTTCATTGAACCTACTTCTTGTCTCCTTGTGAGATTTGCTCAAATGCACCAAATCGTACGAATTCCCCATTGCATGATTCACAAATGTCAATTGAGAACCACTACTAGTTCCATGAGGAGTACATGTTCTTTCAAATTTAGTACAAAATCTTTGTTCGGCTTTTCTTGACCACCGACTCATTATATATGGCTCAGGCAACAAAATGATATTCATAGAAATGAAAACTTTTAGTGCATGTCTACATAGTATTCCCATTGTTTCGAAGTAATGACATGAGCACTTTACTTCAATATCATACTTCTTAAAGAACACTTGCCTAACCTTTGAGTTGTCGTTATGTGACCGCATATTGAATCAAACCCAACCATTGCCGAAATCATTCTGATCAATAAGAACAACATTCAAAGACTGCACAAATTCCCGCTCGAACAACTTATAGATGGAGAAAGTATATACTTCGGCCGCGTGCGACAACAAGGAATTATTTTTAACAATTTGGCCCGGCCTCCCATGGCTACAATGAGCATCATCATCTTTCTCAACCGACCTCCATTTATCTTGAACTTTTTCATAGTTCAAAACAAATTGATGCAAAGTAAGAGCCTTATTGCCCAAGTCTTTCAAAACCCGATTTGTAACCTCACTTCTTGAAGTGGCTAGAAGACCTGCACAAAATCTGTCATTACTAAACACTGTAGCCCATCGCTTTCTCAGTTTGTACATCCCTTTTAACCATCTATGACCACCAAGATTGTACTGATCAATCATTAGCTTCCATGTAGCCTCAAACTCATCTTCAGAATCACAATATGTCATGCATTTATCCACAATTCTTTAAACTCCGAGTCACCATTCAAACTTCCTAAATGGATGGAGCATTTTGGTTGATATGCCACTGACATAAGCGATGATGCGAATGAGTGAACACTTTATCAATAGCATTCATCATTGCTTGACATTGATTAGAAAATACAACTTGAGGTTGTTTTCCATTCATAGAATTAAGAAGAGTAGAAAACAACCACTCAAATGAACTCTCCGTCTCATCAGACAAAAATGCAAGGCCAAACATCACATTTTTTTTTTTATGGTGATTTATACCAACAAATGGTGCACAAATAAAATTATACTTATTTGTTTTGTAAGTTGTATCAACTGATAGCACATCACCAAAATAATCATAATCGACTGCACATCTATGATCTCTGAAGAAAAAGTTCATGATCCGATTATCATCATCCAATTGAACATTCCAAAAGAATTGGTTTTCCCCATTAGCCTTGTTTATAAAATGTTGAAGCAAAGAACCAGCATCTTCATCTTCAACTTTTGTATGCCTTTTAAGATGATTAAAGTGATCATACGTATCTTTTCTAGTAAAACCCAAGTTTTGAGCACCATGAGCCTCATTTTCCATAAAAGAAACAGCATTAGTAACACTAATTCCCCGCATTGACCATAACTTCTAGAGTTGATTTTTTAGCATGTGTGAGATTGCGTGAGGATCTTAACAAATGAGTTTGATCAGGCTGAACCATATCATGATTGTGTTCCACATAAAACCTGCTCACTCTCCATTCCCCTCCTCTCTCCCTCGCAACTCTAAGTCTCGCTTTACATTTTGTTTTAGTTATTGATTTCAGATAATTTGGAATAATATTCCTAGAACGTTTTTCATCTTTAACTCCTTCACAAGAACATTCAAATTCTTTCATTTGCAGTTCTTTAGTGCCCGAAAAGTATCGTTGATCACCTTTTTTAACACTAAAACCTTTGGCATGAGCATATTGACAGTAGAGTAAATAAGCTTCTTCAATGTTATTTATTTTCATGCCATCTGATAGTCTATTTACTAAATGCTCCACCACTGATTCAAAAGACCGAACCTCAGGATTTGGTGTTGAAGAACACCCCAAAGCTTGTTCTTGAAACTCTTCACCATTACACTCGATGTCTTCACATTGCTCCGCAAAATAATGCTCCATTAGTTCAGTAATACCTACATACAACAAATATATCAGTTCATAAACTTACAAAATCAGGTAAAACAGGTTTGGAGTAGGATTTTGACACAAAAAAATATTAGTTTTTAATATATCATATGCTAAGTTCACACACTCTGTTCAATAAATCCCACCAAGCAATAAACACATCTTAACCAAAATAAATCACCTCTTTTTATATGCTAAGTACCCACTCATTTTAATCACATCTGTTCAATAATATTCTCAACAAAAACAAATAACCTCTCTGTTGGAACGTTCAAAAAGTGAAACAAATCACCTCTGTTGGAATTTTCCTAATACAAAAAGCAAAATGTAGTTCCTCAATCTCATAATACAAAAAAGTGAACACTTTGCTGCTCCATAAAAAAACAAATGGCTTCAGTAAGTAAATTTTTTCATTTTCCCTAAAGTGATTTTTTTCATTTTCCCTAATACTACATCATGCCCTAACACTACATTATTATCCAGTAATCACCCCAAGGTGATTTTTTTCATTTTCCCTAATACTACATCATGCCCTAACACTACATTATTATTTAGTAATCACATCCTAAAAAAAAATCGCTTCAGTAATACTACATTACGCTCTAACACTACATTATTATCTAGTAATCACATCATAAAAAAAAAATCCCTTCAATAATACTACATTATGCCCTAACACTACATTATTTTCAGTTTTTCATTTTCTCTAATACGACATTATGCCCTAACACTACATTATTATCTAGTAATCACATCCTAAAAAAAAATCGCTTCAGTAAAGAAAAAAAATCCGCTCGCCAGATGAGTAAAAAAAATCGCTTGCTTTTCCTAATACTAAAAGCAAAATGAAATTTCTCTACTTGTGATTCGCACCAAATCGCTATAGCTTGCTTCAGGATTTAACCACGTTTTTTAGATTTGTTCTCTACCTGTGAGCACGTTCTTAGAGTTTTTCAGATTTGCTTTTATTTGAATTCGATTTGTTCTCTACCTGTGAGCATGACCTTTTTATTTCTTTTAAGTGTGTAAGATAACAATGGTTGGGTTTGGTCATAAATAGAAAAGGACTTTCCACACAAATGGGGCCGAAAAGAAAAAGAAAAAACAGAAAAAGTTTATTACCTTCAAATACATTCTATCGGCCGAAAATAAAAGGAGAAGCATGTGAGTGGAATCCACGTGGCCTTGTGTGGTTGGTTCACAGTGAAAACGGGTTGTACCCGTATAGGATAGCGTCGAAAAAACCGTAAGGGGGATATATTTTTTCGAATAATACAATACTTTGAATAGTACATGACACCACTTTCGAATAATAGACAACAATTTGAATGTACTGCATTTGAATATTATAAATAGTAAATTATATAAGGATTTTGACCAAGTGGCCCCCCAAAAAGGTCAGATGACGGTCCTTTACTTGAATTAACTTCATTCTGCATTTTTTCTTTCATTCTTTTGAAATTAAGTAATTCTTGATAAAGGCATTATTTTTGAATTGTTTAAGAGAACTTTCTAGTTTATGTGTGGCGGCTTCGATTTATGTGTGAGATGGGGGGTGGGGTTGGGGGTGGGGTGGTGCTATGGAGTGGACCACCATGGTTGGGTCTGCAGAGCACAGGTTGTCGGATTTGCAGTCCAAATCTAGTTGGCCCATCATGGGAGTTTCTCGATTCATTGTGCTGGACTGTTATTCTCGTGGCTTCTTCTCGGTTAGTCGCGTTTGGGTGTTAGCTTGCGTTGTGATGGCGCTGGGTGTTCCTGTCATAAGGGAAGGACGTTAGTTTATGTTATGTATTAGGTTGTTTTTGTTGTCAGTGTTAGGTTTGTGTTATGTTTAGTTGGTCCTTTTTATTCTTCCGTTGGGAGCTTCTCATTCTTCACTTTTGAGAGCCTATTTGTAGTTCTTAGTGGTCTGTATGTTTTGTTTGTTGTTGGTTTGTTCTAGAGTACACGTTCTCCTAACTAGATTCAGCTTGTCGTTTGATTTATTCGACTGATTGGCTGTTTATTAGTCTGTACATCTATGTTTCAATCTATGAACTATATCGTTTCGAAAAAAACTTGGCTCAAGTTTACCGGTCTGTTAGGATGCCTCAGTTACAGGAAATGGAAAGAGACGGTACATAACCCGTTCACCGGATTAGCCATCCGACGGGATCTTGTACAATTTATTTCCTTCTAAAAAAATGAGATATTTTATTACTAACTCAAATTAATATCTGTTATGTGAATTTGAAAATCGCACCATCGAAACAAGAATTTCCGATTCAGCTCAACATGAAATCCAATCTTCCAATCTGCAAACATGGGACGAAGACGACATAATGTCCAAGTGAACCTTCTGAATAAATAGAATCTCAACTTTTTGATGCAAAAGTGCATATCCAAGCTATGCACAAACATACATACTCACCGACCCAAGAAACGGCAATGAAGTACAGCAAGTGTAGACGAAATAAATATTACCAAAATTGGCACCAAAAGATACAATCTATAATGTAACTTTAACTAGCCGATATCCTTCTTTAAACGNAAAAAAATCCAACACCAGTTGCTATTACACAAGGGTCTAGAGCTCATCTGTGCGCACCAATTTATTTCAGGCAAATTATAGTAAGTTTTGAGTGATAAAATCCGAACAAGATAAAAAAAAACCTATATGTGGACCGGCAGCGAGTTTTTATTTTTTTTTCTCAGAAAGAAAGCTGTGTATTGAGAAAAGCAGACAAGTTATTCCAATCCAATGCATCCAAATTTGGGGACACCACTGCAGCCCCCACAGCAAGTATAACTATAGTAAATGCCACCATTTTGAAGCACCCGTAACCACTTGACAGTTTCCCGAGTATCGTCTTACAGTATTTATCTGCTTCTCTAAAGTAAGTTTGGCGACCAACATCTGTTCCGCCGCTCAGTGCTTGTGCATTCTATGTATACAATAAATGTGGCATAAATGAATCAGATGGGAATGCTATCGTCTCATGAGAAAGTTACTGAACACTAATAATGAAATGAACAACCACCGATTAAAAAAAAAAAATGAACAACTGACCTTTTGCCTGAAACTCTTGAGGGTCTCAGCAAGTGCTTGAGGAGAAGACTGTTTGGAAGAAAGTGTCTTCCACTCGTCAGAAAGTTTCCTCAAGGCAGCAGCACTAATCTCTATGCTATCCATGTAAATCTTGTCCTGAGAAAAATGAAAACAATTGAATTCAAGAAGGTACTAAATGACAGAAATATTAACTTTTTGAAAGAAGGAGTGCAAAGGAGTCAGATAGAGCGAACAAGAAAAAAAATATGATTTCAGTCTTCTTGAGTTATTGATTTTCAGACAACATTCTGATGCAAAGGGGTTGAATTAAGAAAAAATATACGATTGGGCGAGGGAATGTGATTTAATGAATGGAAAATCAAATCACCGATTAAAAGCTTACCCATTGCTTATAGCAATCAGGACTCTGAACCAAACACCATAAGAAGATGCTTGTTGCTTCCTGAAAAAGTGCAGGGATCCCTGCAGACAACCAGGTTTTTTTATTCAAATACCTACTTTCTAAGGAACTAAATAGATGCGATGTGTCATGAAAGCTGAAATTGAACTAAGTACCTTCTGCAGCTGCTTTGACAGCCACAGTCTGTATCTGCTGTGATACTTGTTTCATAGCCTTACTTCCAGGAGAACCAGCAAGAGCGATCTCTTTCAGGACTGGATAAATCGCCTCAAATCTTTCGGTAGCCTATTACATATATCATTTAAGAGGTTTAAAAATATGCAGAAACAAAACTAGACAGATTGACTATGGGAAACCATGGAAATATTGACAAATGTTCTACAAATAAACACCTACCTTAAGTCTTGCAGAAGTTGGAGGAAAAGTCAGGTGTAACAGTAGCTCAAGTGCCACGGGTGGAATTAGGCGTTCCCCCTTTCTAACAGCACCATTGATTAATATGCCACGAGCTTTTGGTGCCGCTAGAATTCTGATAAATAAAGTCGTACATATCCATTCCATTGGGTAAACACAAAAAATAATCATTGAGTCAGAAAAGACGTAATGTGATGCAAGTTTTTGGAGGAATCAAAGAGTTCAAACCTTTCAACGAGCTGCAAAACCAAGTCCCTGGTCTGTGGATTAGACCCAGGTTTTCCTCCAAGTATTGGTAAAATAAGATGTGCCCATAAGTACAATCCTAGAGCTAAATCTCCTTGAGAGGCCTACACAAAGGAATTATCTTCAGCTAGTTCAAAGTGCACAAGGAATAAATTAAGAGCTTCAGATAGTAGTTTGGATTCTGACAGGCCAACAAAGAAACATTCTTACCTGAAGAACAATCCATGTCAGAAGTGGAAGCTTATCCTGTCCTTGGTACTTCGAGTCTTCTCTCAATTTTGGCAATAAAGTGACCATTACATCAGGTTTTCGGCGTAATACAATAGCCAGAACCAAAAACATGGCAACCTGTCAGCAAAGCATACCAGCACACAAGCTTAAACAAAAACGTTTAAACCACCATGTATCTTCAAGTTTATCATTCACAAATCCACCACTATTAAGTCTTGATCTCTTCATGCATAGATCCCGAAACCAAANAGGTAAACCCCAATAGATTAATCTAAAGATATTGGTAGAAAATAATTTTCACCTATGTAAAAAGATTTTGTCCACCACAAAAAGACAGATAACAATAGGTACATTGTGAAACCCAAAAACTATTGTGGGGGAAGGCATCAAATGTGTTATCTCTACCTGAGACTTTGAAGATGGCTGTTGACCTCCTTTCTTTGGTGCCTTAGATCCCAGTTGTTGGGTTGCCACGTCAGCAATAATGGCATCCAACGACCACAACACAAATGTCCCTAATGCCCCAATGGAATGCTGACTAACCCACTCAACTGATGTCTTGTAAACAGACTCAGATACATAAGAAATAGGGACCTGTGCACCCGAAATATCCAATTAGTGGTTTTGAAACATCCTTGGAAAGATAGCTATAAAATAAAAATAAAAAATGAAGCATGAAAATATTAAAAATTGTATCAACATACATGGCACCATAACTTTTGAATGCATATATACAGAAACAATAGTCAGGATAAGGACGGCTAGGAAAAGCCACAGGAGTCCAGGAAATGGTCACTAGAGAAACTTTGAACATACACATTTCCGTCCCCAAAGGAAGAAGAATCTTACTGTCCACTGTATAAAAACAACAATCGTGTGCCCAGCCCATTTATTTATTTATTCATTGAAATTTTTGTTCTTTATATTATTCTGTTTTTCCTTTAATAATGCCACTTTAGAAACACCGGTCATGAACCTGCACCGAGAATTTTTTTTTTTTTTTTCCCTTGAACTATGTCGTTTTAGAAATGGTTTCGCACATCACATGTACTCAAAGTTTCTAAAGGAAGCACCAGTTTTGGTTCAACAAATATGATCAGCCAAATAGCCAATGTGTAAGCAGCATTCACTGAAGCAGGAATAGGGCCACGCAAGTAAATTCCATGCCCATCCCTATTAAACGGGCAATGGATATCTCCCAAATTAATCCTTAAATGTGCAAAACAGGAGCTTTCTGTAGAAGGCCCATTACAAGAAAGCTTAATGATAATCAGTAGGAATTGACATCGAATTCCTATTAGTATAAACAGAAAACAAAAGTTGCCTCACGAAAATTCTCCATACAAATACAATGATCAGCCTATTGCACAGCTAACCAAAAAAAGCTTTTCAATCATTTGTAACTTCACTCAACCAACTCCCCACAATATGTTCGATATTATATTGGTTAAAAATTATCCGGTCACTGTTGACTAGATAATTTTTTTTATCTCAAAATCTAACTCAAATTTAACTCAACCCAACCCTCGTCAATATTATCAATATAATTAAATAATATCAACCAATCATCCTCACTCATCATATCAACTTTAATACACTATTCATCAACTCACATAATTTTAAATATCCATCACTTCCAATACATTTCCCTCAAATCAACCCTAATCGTACTATTTTAAATATTATTTCAATACAAACACAAAATCTCACTCAAACCCAACTCAACCAATTTTTTCAAAGTTAACTTTGGTAATCCAATCAAATCCAAAGTAACTTATATCCAATCACCCTCTAGGATACTCACAAGAAAAGTGTAAGAGTATAATTACGTATTTAAACCATTTAGCTTCAAAGTATCAACGTTTTGAGAAATGCATCCACAAACAAGAACTTACATCAGCAATTTTCACCACAGCAGACTCCCGGAACAACTTGAGCCATGGAAACTGTGATGCACTCACAGCCGAAAATGCACGACCAAAATAATCCGCAAATCGCATCAATTGAATATCTTGTTGCCCTTCAAACGATTCCTATTAGCATACCAAAAAAGAAATCCACAAATCAATCTAGTTCCAACTATTTTTTTTTTTTAAAAAGGAAAAAATTAGATTTTTTTAAGCTAAAAGGAAAAAAAAAAAGGAAAGATATTGAATTTACCGAAACACTTGACAGGAAAGCGGCGAGATCATCGGCATCGATCTTGCTGGAGGCCTCGGCCACCGTGACCTTAGGCTTCTTAACCTTCTTCGGCTTCTCTTTCTTATTGGCCTCCGCGGGGTTGTTCTCCTTGGCATCGCCACTGCCATAATGGTCCTCGAAATCGTCATCTTCACTCCGATTCCTACTCGATCTCACTTTAATTTGATCGTCGTCGTCAAAAACGGCTGCAGCAGCCCGCTGCGCCTCCAATTTCCGGCGACGCTCCTCTGCGTGCTTCTCCAAGCCCATAAAGACGCTGCCTTTATCGGATCCGTTGGGAAGGACGATCCTGGATGACGAATCCGGCGCCGTTTTATTAGCGGAGTTTTTGCGCTGCTTTTTGGCGTAGGTGACCTTCTGCCAGCCGTGGTTGTTGGCATCCTCGACGCGGTGAATTGGTTCAGAAAGCGGTTTATCGTCTTCCATTGTTGATGCAGGAAAAAATGAGAATAGACGGGAAAAAGTTATGAGCCTTTTGGCAGAGCGGTGAAAGGGGAGTTGCGATCGGAAAAGCAGAAAGAAAGCGGAGACGGACGGAGAGCGGAGTAAATATTATGTAATAAGAAAGTAGAATTATATTAATTATGTGGTTATGAATAATTATTATATTAATTTTTTATACTTTTAACGATTATACTAAATATATTAGTTAAATGTAATTATATGAAATTTAATAAGAATTAAATTTAAATATAACAAACTAATTACATATTCATATGATAATGCATCTAACTTATATTATTTTTAGAAAAATAATTACTTTTAATATTTAATAATGTATTTGAATTAAAAATTTGTTTACTATATGCATTAGTTAATAGGTAATTACTACTTACATTTTAGGAAATAGTAATCTATCTATTAATATATAAGTAGGCAATGATATTTACTTGAAATAGTAACTAAAAATTAGCAAAAAAACTTTTGGTTTCCCAGCTAAAATATTTACTAAATTGAGTAATCTTTTTGACCAAAATTTGAATAATCCCGCCTATGTGATTAATTTCTTAGAAAATTTAAAATGTAAACATTGGGTCAGTTTGAAAATAAAATCGAGCCTAATTCTGTGCTATCGGATTTATGTATGCTATTTATTTTTATAAAAGTCGATTGTCTTTCCAATCAAAAAATCTAAATTTTTATTAATTTAAACTATAAATTTATTTTAAACGTTTTTTTTTTCTTGCCAATAAAAAAATACTGATGGGTCTACTTCCAGATCTGGAGTAAACCGGTTGTTGTGAGCTCAGATCTGCTTGAACCGTTTCCCAACCGTCGCTAGACCGCGAGATTCCTGCAAAAACTCAACGCCGGAGGTGTTTCCGGCGTAGAGCCTCCGACGCTCAAGTCAGTATCAGAGTGATGAAGAGATGCTGCGCAGCAGCTATGAGGGAGAGTGGGAATGAATCAGAGTTAGGGTTTGGGATTACCTCATCTCCTTTATATAGGAGTGAATACTTACTTGAAGTGCCCAAAATGCCCCAGTTGGTGGACCTGGAAGGTCCAAAATGCCCCGGTCGATTCGTCTCCCCTGGTTACTGAGTCATCACAAGATTCCTTCTTATCCTATGTGGTGCGTAGAACTTTGGATATGTTGCAAGTATAATGAATCGTCTTCACTGTTCAAATCTTCGAGATGTACAGAGTCGACCTCAGGAGTCAAGAGGTCGACTCATAAACATGTGCGGTTTCGGAGGCTACGCTTGTTTTAACCCTCTGTGATGAAGTCGTCTTCAAGGAGTCGTCATAGTGGAGCCGACTAATGGAAGTCGACCCAGAGTATCTGATGCTTGGGAGTTATGCCCTTGATATTCTTCTCCCCTTCACGTCGATTAGTAAAAGTCGATAGATGGAAGTCGACTGGTTAGAGTCGACTAGACCGATTTCTGCCTCTTCTTGATTGCTCTCGGTAGGATCGATTTTGGGGAAGTCGGTTTGATCAGGTCGACGTGGTCACGTCGACACGTGAGTCGTTCAAGTGGTTCACCGGTTGAGTAGGAAGCTTCTGGACCGGGTTATCCTTATATGGCTATATCATCTAGTCCCCTCCCAAAAAATTACTCTAAGCAGTCGACTGCTTAAGAGTAAATTTGGTGAAGTATAATTGTGTCGTCTGCCTGCCACTCTTGCTCATTCTGGCTTCTTCCGCAACTCGTCTCGTCAGTCGATTAGTGCGCATCTCAATCTCATGATTGCTCTTTCGGATAAGTCTGACACTCTGACAGACCCATTTCAAATTTCAAATTTCGAAACCCTAAAGTGACGCGCGTCATCTCCATCGTTGTCTCTTCGAATTCCGTGCCTTATCAGGATCGTTGGTTCTCTTGATGATCCAACGATCCACAACCATCACTTCCTTATATAAATATACTTCACTTTCTCCATAAACCACTTTCCGCATCCTAAAACTTCTTGCTCACCCTCTCAACTTCCTTCAAGCTTTCCGGCGACCTGCGAGTTTCGGCTTCACCGGTGATATTCGTTTCCGGCGACCTTTACTTCTTTCGAATTCAATCCGGCTACCATGTGTAAGTTCACTATCTCTTAACTCTCAATTCTCTGCTGATTTTTTCCTTTTTCTGATTTTGTCTGGACTCCCAGAACTTTCGGAGTTCATGTATGTTCTTCATATTCTTCATGAATTTTTTATGGATTTCGCGCTTAGATCTCTTTACGCGTATATTTCGTTAAAGTTTATTGTTTTTACCAGTCGTCGGCTGCCGATGAGCCGTCGACTTTCACCTGTCGCTAAGTTGGCTCTTGTCGACTTAGTGGCCTTCTTTCTTCAGTTCTCTTTTCGAGTCGACTAAGGTCGACTTACTAGTTTATTTAGGTCGAGATACCGATAGCGATTGCCCCTTCTTTGTTCTTTCTTCCTTTGTCGATTATTGCGAGTCGTCCTGATTCGATCTTGTAGGCCCTTACTCGTGACTTTACTAACTTCGACCTTCTCCTCATTTTTCTTTCTTTAGCTTCCGACTCGTCCCCTCTATCCGGCTCTCTCGGTCAACAGATCAACAATTATACCCATCTAGTCGATGAGGGCTCTAGCTCTGACTCCGTCGAGGTGACCGGCTATAGGATGGTTTCGCTGCCTTCCCATTCTTCTCCTCCTCGCCACTGCTTCTTCTGCCGACTGGGAGCAGCACGACCAAGCGCTCTTGGAGGGCGGCTTAGTCGACATTGTAAAGAGCCCTCCTCGAGGAGATCTTCCTCGCCTTGATCTCATTCCCCGAGGTATTCCTCTTAGGTTCTTAGATATCCCTGTTTATAGAACGAGCCCTGTATCTGTACCAATAGTTGTTCCTCTTCTCGATTCTCAAAATACTGTATCTATAGCTTGTCCCTTGGCTAGGTTAGCTGTTCTAAATCCATTTTGTTATGCATCTGCAGCCGAAGTCGAGGGCTTCAGAAAGTTCAGTGGGCTTCCCTCAGATTGGGAGTTAGTCGCCCCTGGTCCTAACGACGATTTCGCTCATCCTCCTCCCGGCTGTCACACATTTTTTATAGACTAAGTCGTCTTTGGCCTTCGCTTTCCTATCCAAGACGAGCTAATATTAATTAGTAATTTGTACAATATTCCCATCAATCAATTTTCCCCAAATGCTATTCACATCATGATAGCTTTCATAGTCGTTTCCCGAATAATACTCAAATTCTTTTCTCCCGAGTTTTTCTTTTAATGCTACGGTTATCGTCTTTCCAAAGGCGCCCATTGTCTGGGTCGTCGTGCCGGCGTCACTTTCCTCGACGATCTTTCGTCGAACGTGACCGAGTGGAAGTCTAAGTATGTCTTCATTCGTCCTGCCGCCGGTATGTATCCTTATGTAAATAAATGGATAACCTCGAAGGTGAAACAAAATAAACGGCCTCGTTCTGACGAGTTCGCTACTCTCCTGACTGAGCTTAATAAGCATACGTATAGTGCTCGTCAGTTGATAAAGGACCGTGAACTGGTCAATCACGCTCGTATCGTCATCTACGAGGACCTTCCTCGTCTCGATGACCCCCGTAAGCTTTTACTTGTGTAATTGTTTGTAAACTTCGATCATTCGAATCATGACTGCTAAGTGCTCTTCATTTACTAACTTCTCTTCTATTATTTCAGTTAAGGCACTTAAACGCTTCGAACTCAAGAAACAACCGGCCGAGAAGCCGGCGGGTGGCTCTGCTCCACCTCCTTTTCGCCCCGCTGGTGCGGCAGCCGAGTCGACTGCTGTGAAGAAGTCCAGGGTCGATAACCCTGGTGCCGCCCAAAACAAACCGTCAGGCTCTAGCTCCCGCAAGTGGGCTCAAGATGACCGGGCCGTCGTCCTAATCCCAGATGACCTGAAGCGCCGCAAGGTCGAGAAAGGGAAAGGGAAGGCGGTCGAGAAGCCCGCCAAAGCCCCAATCACCGTCCAGGACGTGACGGTCAAAATGCCGTCTCGACTCTGGAACCACCCTGAGCCCTATCAGGTGGCCCAGTACCTCAACTCTACTATCCCCGACGTCAAGGGGAATCTCTATGAGCGCTCGAACTACGCCGTTCTGTGCCTCTCTCGGGTAATCTTCTTATCTTTAAACTCTCTTATCGTCATGCTTCTCTTGAATTTGGTTCATCTAATCTCATTTGTTTTCCATGTTCTTTCGCAGTTCCTGGCCGCGGCGCTCCCATGCTTCGAGGAGACGAGCAAGGCTCCTCTTGCCTCCACTAAGTCCCTCGAGGACAAATGCGAAGCTCAGCGCCAGGAAATTGAGACGCTAAAAGAAGACCTGGAGGCCTCGAAGGCCCTGGTCGACAAGCTGAAGGCCGATAAGGCCGTTTTCCGGCACCTGAATGACAAGCTTAAGGCCGACCTCGACAAGGCTCGTGACGAGGCCGTGGTCGAGAGGGAGAACGGCGTCGAGGAGGGGCGCAGGACGTTTTTGAAGTACCCGATGGGCGCCGTCTTCCTTGAGACTTACCGCCAGGAGGTCGTCAAGGCCTTTTGCAACTCTCCCGCCTTTTTCGACAAGCTCCGCCCCGCCACCCTCCAATACTTCGAGCATACTTTTTCCGCATGGGAGGCGGTGGTATCGGGGTCCGAATTCGAGGGGAAGCTCGACCGCGAGGCGGTTAAGGAGACGCTTCCCTACCCCGAGGGCTACGAGGGCGACGACTCTCTCCCCGACGATTATCCATGGTGGTCGGGACTCGAGGCTTGGGCCATCCGTAAGGCTGGCTTGAGCACACAACTCGAGGTTCCTCCCACCACCTTGTCCGGTCCGATCGAACTAATCGGGGCAAGTGGGGCTAACCGCGAGGAGGAAGTCGAGGCGGGAGATGTCGAGCAACAGGGCACTGAGCCACTTGTCGACAAGGATGCGGAGACAGAGAGGACTGCCACGATTGTGGAAGGTGGGGATGACGCCGCTGAGAAGTCGGATGCCGAGTCTTAGCGGTGTTTGTCCTGGGGCTGTGCCGTCTTTTGTTTGCTTTTTCTTTTCTCTTTCTCTTTTTTTTTTCTCTTGTCGTTCTCGACCTATTTTCGAGTTTTGTAAAGGTCGGGATGACTTCTAGTGTAATCGAGTTTGGTATGATCAATATAATTCTCTTCTTTTCCCTTTACTGTTCGTGTGAATTGTACCTCAAGTTATCTTGCTACTGTTATTTCCCGTACGTCTTCTCCCCAACCCTTCTTGCAAGCTGGTCGAAGTCGAGCAAGGATTTTAGCGGCTTCATAGCCGATAAACGTGTGTTTCAACTCGTCTTCTCCCCAACCCTTCTTGCGAGCTGGTCGAAGTCGAGCAAGGATTTGAACAGCTTCGTAGCTGTGAAACGTTAAGTTTTTCAACTCGTCTCCTCCCAACCTTCGTGAGAGCTGGTCGAAGTTGAGCAAGGATTTGAACAGTTTCGTAGCTGTGAAATGTTAAGTTTTTCAACTCGTCTCCTCCCAACCCTTCTTGCGAGCTGGTCGAAGTCGAGCAAGGATTTTAGCGGCTTTATAGCCGATAAACGTTAAGTTTTTTCAACTCGTCTTCTCCCCAACCCTTCTTGCGAGCTGGTCGAAGTCGAGCAACGATTTGAACAGCTTCGTAGCTGTGAAACGTTAAGTTTTTCAACTCGTCTTCTCCCCAACCCTTCTTGCGAGCTGGTCGAAGTCGAGCAACAATTTGAACAGCTTCGTAGCTGTGAAACGTTAAGTTTTTCAACTCGTCTTCTTCTCAACCCTTCTTGCGAGCTGGTCGAAGTCGAGCAAGGATTTTAGCGGCTTCATAGCCGGTAAACGTTAAGTTTTTCAACTCGTTCATAGCTGGTAAACGTTAAGTTTTTCAACTCGTCTTCTCCCAACCCTTCTTGCGAGCTGGTCAAAGTCGAGCAACAATTTAAGCAGCTTCGTAGCTGCATCGGTTTTCGTTGTTTAGATGTGTACTGAAGTTGGCTGTTCGAGTATTGTCGTTTCGCTTATATGCATGATTAGTGTGTCGATGCCCTTATGGTGGTATTTGTGATTGGCTCGAGATTCTACTTGAGGGTTCCAATCGTTAAGGTTGCGTTAGTCGACTGCGTAGTCGAAGGTTTCGTAGCCTGCTCGAGATTCCTCTCGAGAATTTACAACTTCGTAGTTATGTTAGTCGACTTCGTAGTCGAAGGCTTCGTAGCCTGCTCGAGATTCCGCTCGAGAATTTACAACTTCGTAGTTGTGTTGATCGACTTCGTAGTCGAAGGCTTCGTAGCCTGCTCGAGATTCCGCTCGAGAATTTACAACTTCGTAGTTGTGTTGATCGACTTCGTAGTCAAAAGCTTCGTAGCCTGCTCGAGATTCCGCTCGAGAATTTACAACTTCGTAGTTGTGTTGATCGACTTCGTAGTCGCAGGCTTCGTAGCCTGCTCGAGATTCCGCTCGAGAATTTACAACTCCGTAGTTGTGTTAGTCGACTTCGTAGTCGAAGGCTTCGTAGCCTGCTCGAGATTCCACTCGAGAGTTTACAACTTCGTAGTTGTGCTAATTGATTTCATAATCATTGGAGTTAGCCGGCTTCATAGCCGTTTTGAAAAATCCAATTTTTCATGTAATCATAATAAATTCGACGCGTAAATGTAAAAAACGTAATTGAAGCATAAATTTTAAGATTCGTTTCATCAATGAATTCAATTCAAACATCGCTCAGTACAAAGGGTAGTTTGAGACATAGCCTTAGGCGTAAAAGCGTTCGAGATGGATCACGTGCCAGGATCGCGGGAGTTGTCGAGTTTGGTGGTCTTGTCCTCCGTCTCAATTATTTGAATTTCCATCCTCTCTCCCTGGGGTTCGAGGTCCCTCCCTCTCGGCCTCTTTTCGCTCGACGTTGGTTTTTTGCCCTCCTTGATCTCAGCCTGTTGGTTAGTTTTGACCGTGATCTGATAGCATGTTCTCGACAATTCTTGGTCCCCTCGAGCCTCTCCCACTCGATCTCCAACGAGAAACTTCAATTTCATGTGATAAGTTGACACCACTGCTTGGAAAGCATTGAGCGCCGGCCTCCCGAGGATTACGTTTTACGCCGACTCGACGTCGACCACGACAAATTTCACCATTTTCACCTTTCTCAAGTCGCCTTCCCCCAGGACGACAGCGAGCATTGTTTCTCCTAGGGGAACGACTTCTGATCCGTTAAATCCAAAGAGGGACGTTTGTAGAGGCATAAGTTCAATGTCGAGTTCCATCCTTCTGAGACATTCATAGAAAATCACGTTTACAGAACTTCCGGTGTCGACGAACACCCTTTGCACCTCGTATCCCGATATCTGTGTTGTTATCATTAAGGCATCATTGTGTGGTCTTTCGACTTTTCCAACGTCCGCAGGTCCAAAGTTCATTACTGGTCCACATTCATCGGCTTGCTGCACTTCGACCTTTGCATATCGATATCGAGCAGACGCTTTCCTTGCTCGGTTTGAGTCTCCGTCTGTTGACCCTCCAAAAATAATATTAATTACTCCCCTTTTTGGTGGGAGCTCCTCTTTCTCTGGTGATCTTTCCCTCTTGCGAGGGCTCTTGCTTTTCTCTCTCCTCCTGCTCGACCTCTCACGGTCTTTGTATATGAACTCCTTCAAGTGTCCTGCTTTTATCAACCTTTCGATTTCGTCTTTAAGGTGTCTGCAGTCATCAGTGTCGTGGCCGTAATCTTTGTGGAATCGACAGTATGAGTTGCTTTTGGGCTTTACTGGCCCATCTTTCCTTGTTCGTGGCCATCTCACCACATCGTCACGGATCTCTCTTTCCATGACTTCCAGTATTCTTGCATGAGGAGCCGACAGGGGTGTGTATTGAATCGGCCTCCATCCTTTGTATCGTCCTTCACCTTTGTCAGCTCGTGGTGATCCTCCTCTTTCTCCTGTCGACTGGCTTTTCTTCTCTTTCTTGTCATCTCGGTTATCCGTCTGGGACATTTTGACGTTTTGCAGGTAGTCGGCTTCTGCTTCTTCGACATTCATATATTTGGCACATCTTCCCAACAAGTCATCGAAACTCCTACCAGGTCGCTTGGCCAAAGAGTTCTTACATAACCCCGGTAGTAGTCCTCTCGTCAGTCCTCCTGATTTGATTTCCTCTGTCGCTGTTGGGAATTCGACACACGCCTTTGTAAACCTCGCCACATACTCTCTCAGCGACTCACCCTTCCTTTGTTGCATACTTATCACCGAGAGATAGGATTTCTCTTGCACCCTCACACTTGCAAATTGGTTAAGAAAACTCGAGCTAAATCCATCAAAGTCCCTAATCGACCCCGCTGGAAGTTGATGAAACCAGTCCTGGGCCGACCTTGTCAGAGTCGTCAAGAAGGCGCGACATTGCACTGGGTCGCTGTAGCGGTGGAGCACCGCCATGTTCTCAAAACTTCTCAAATGTCGAGACGGGTCTGTGGTACCGTCATACCATATGTTCAACTCCCTAAAGCCTTTGGGTAAGTCGGCTCTCAGGATCTGCTGCGAGAATGGGTGTTCTTTTGCTCCTCTGTTCTTCTTCCCACCGACTCGAGCCTGTAAGTCACGAACCTGGGCTAGTAGCTGTTCTAGCGTCTCGTCCCTCGCCTGTGGTTTGACAGTTCGAATGGAGGATTCTTCCTCGTCCACCCTCCTGTTCGGTTGTACATTTGATTGGGCTTGTTGTTCGACCTGAGGTTGCTGCTCGACTCGAGGTGGGCACTCGACACGGGGCTGTTGCTCGACCCGTGCCATCTGCTTCATCTGGGCAGCCACAGCTTCAGCAATCATCTTTTGCATTTCACTCCTCGTCATTGTTAAAGTCTGTTCCTCGACGCGGGGTTGTGTCTGCTCCGATATCTCTTGTATCTGTTTTCCCTCACGTCGAGACATCTCCGTCGGCTCGTTCTCTCCATCTGGGTTAGGGTTTTGACTTGTTCCTGCTTGGGTCAACACTTGCAGCTTCACGCCGGCTGGAGTTACAGGCGTTTCTCCGCCCAACGTCAGTCCTGGAGGTGGAAGTCCTCCAAATGGTGCTATCCCCATCATCTGCATCACGGGGTGTTTGGTGGTGGAGAGCGGTGGTGGCCTCTTGTCCATCCATGCCCCTCTGAACTCCTCGTTTAAGTTCCTCTGCAATCCTTCCTTTTCCGCCATCGGTAAACAGATCGGAGCTAGGTGTGAAGCTCTTACTTCCTTCAAGAACTCCCCACAGACGGCGCCAAATGATGGGTCTACTTCCAGATCTGGAGTAAACCGGTTGTTGTGAGCTCAGATCTGCTTGAACCGCTTCCCAACCGTCGCTAGACCGCGAGATTCCTGCAAAAACTTAACGCCGGAGGTGTTTCCGGCGTAGAGCCTCCGACGCTCAAGTCAGTATCAGAGTGATGAAGAGATGTTGCGCAGTAGCTATGAGGGAGAGTGGGAATGAATCAGAGTTAGGGTTTGGGATTACCTCATCTCCTTTATATAGGAGTGAATACTTACTTGAAGTGCTCAAAATGCCCCAGTCGGTGGACCTGGAAGGTCCAAAATGCCCCGGTCGATTCGTCTCCCCTGGTTGCTGAGTCATCACAAGATTCTTTCTTATCCTATGTGGTGCGTAGAACTTTGGATATGTTGCAAGTATAATGAATCGTCTTCACTGTTCAAATCTTCGAGATGTACAGAGTCGACCTCAAGAGTCAAGAGGTCGACTCATAAACATGTGCGGTTTCGGAGGCTACGCTTGTTTTAACCCTCTGTGATGAAGTCGTCTTCAAGGAGTCGTCATAGTGGAGCCGACTAATGGAAGTCGACCCAGAGTATCTGATGCTTGGGAGTTATGCCCCTGATATTCTTCTCCCCTTCACGTCGATTAGTAAAAGTCGATAGATGGAAGTCGACTGGTTAGAGTCGACTAGACCGATTTCTGCCTCTTCTTGATTGCTCTCGGTAGGATCGATTTTGGGGAAGTCGGTTTGATCAGGTCGACGTGGTCACGTCGACACGTGAGTCGTTCAAGTGGTTCACCGGTTGAGTAGGAAGCTTCTGGACCGGGTTATCCTTATATGGCTATATCAAATACGAATTTAGTTAATTTCAACAAAAGATTACAAATTATAAAAAATACGATTTTGCCAATAATATAATGCATTTACACATATGAAAATCATTTTTTTGGTCCATTTTAGTTCATAATCACAATAAAACCTAACTTTAAACCTATTTATCATTCAAGTTCATAAGGTTGCACAATTTAAGTACACTACAGTTAAGAAAGTAAATTTTATTTGCATATAAATATATAGATTTTGAATTTTTTTCAATACAAATGCTAAAATCTGATTCCATAAGGTAGCACAATTTAAGTCTTTTTAAAGCTCTAATTGATAGCAATTTAACATTAGTATAATTCTAAAACAATAGCCTGTGTGTAGTAAAATTCATTTGCACGATTTTCATAACTAATTAACAATTGGACAATTGAAATTTTTTTATAATCTCACCAACTAAAAGTCGGATATGTAATAATCCTAAAATAAGTATAATATGAAGATATTGAAAATCATATTGATAGTAATTTGACAAAAATAAAATTCTAAAAAAAAAAGTCCACAATAGTTAGGAAAGTAAATTTCATTTGCAAAAATATATTAGATTACGATTCTTATTTTTTCAATACAAATGCTAAAATCTACACGGTAGCACAATTTAAGTCAGCTACAGTTAGGAAAGTAAATTTCATTTGCAAAAATATATTAGATTATGATTCTTATTTTTTCAATACAAATGCTAAAATCTACACGGTAGCACAATTTAAGTCAGCTACAGTTAGGAAAGTAAATTTCATTTGCATATGAAATAATATATCTTGATTTTTTTTTTCAATGTAAATGCCAAAATTTGATTCCATAATACAAAAAATATATTCCAATTTTATTTTATAAAATCATTCCATATAAATGTTATACATATTTTATTGTTATGATTAAAATTTTAATGTTTTTATTTAAAGGCTATGGACACATGAGTTTGTCCAACAATCGACTCGATTATTGATAATTGGTGGTACCTTGTGTGCAAAAGATGCAATAGCAAGGTGAGACTGAAGATGGCGAGATGCATTGCACCAAATGCACCCATACACATGGCACTGCACGGTTAGGATAAATTATTATTTTTTTGCAATATTAAATAATTTTTAATTAATTATTTATAAAGATACAAGATTCAATTTGGAGTCGTTGGTGCTTCTGCAAATGGCACTTTCATATGTTGGGATAGGGAGTATGAACAGATGATTGACAAGTCTTGTGAGCTTCTAAAACGTGAATTTTCGACGTTAAATGTGACTAATATTTAATAAAAAATATAACAAATACTTAAACTTTTACCAAACCAAGAATGTTGTGTATAGAGAAGTGTTTACTAACATATATTTTTTATACTTTATATTTCTCTTTTTTTCCATTATAATAAAATAATTAATTTTTAAGGAAAAATATTTAAAATAAAGTTTAGAAAAAAGGGTTTGAGGAATAAACCGCATCGTGCAGCGCACGGGGAGTACACTAGTAACTAATAATACTAATTATGACTAGTATGCGTATATATTAGTAATAAATAGTTAGTTGTTATTATTTTATAATAATTAATAAAATATATGAATTAAGAAATATTGTTTACTAAATATTAATTTAAAGGGAAAATTACACTTTGCCTACCGAACTATCCGCATTTTTACACTTTGGCCACTCAACTTTTTCCGGTGACACTTTACCCCTTGAATTTCAAATATTCTTGCACTTAACGACTTCCGGCCACCGGAGATGCAAAATCAAGGGCAAAGTGTAAAAGGATAGTTCGGTAGGCAAAGTGTACTTGTGAAGTCTAATTTGAGGTGTCTCTAAAGTGTAAATGACGATTTTGCCCTTGATTTTGCATCTCTGGTGGGCGAAGGTCGCTAAGTGCACGAATATTTGAAGTTCAAGGGGTAAAGTGTCACCGGAAAAAGTTGAGTGGGCAAAGTGTAAAAACGCGGATAGTTCGGTAGGCAAAGTGTAATTTTCTCTAGTTTAAATTATTGATTTAGACTGGTGGTAAACCTGCCCGACTGGCCATCGATAAAGAGGATATCGAGTTTATTGATTCTGGACCTCGACACGATAGAAGTTGATATGTGGATGGGCGAGAGATGCTGAGATGCAGCATCAGATTTGCCTGAGACAGACTGGTCACGCTGATCAATCTTTTCACGAGTAGCAGTTTGGGGATTTTCAGGCTGGCGATTCGAGGCGCCTCACTCTGGTACATACCGGTTTTAGAGTTCAGCAGCCCCACTTCGAGCAACTCTCATTTCCACAGTCTGCAGTTCTCAGAGATCTTATGAGGATTTTGAGTCTAGAGATTACCAGAACATTCCTCCCCCACGACATGCTCCTTCACGACCTGCTCCTCCACGTGTTGGGGTCCGTTTTGCGAGCACTACATCCACTGGTAAATAGTTTACGTACTTATTGTTGTTTACCATTAAATATATATATATATATATATTTTGCAAAAAATTTATTTTTATTTAATAATAACATATCCTTGATACAGTCAATCACAATATATATGTTCTATTCTAATGTCAAGTAGTAGCAAACGATCTAGAAGTCTACCAGTGGAAGACTGGATCGTTTCAGGCCTAGTGCCCGGTGGCCCCCTTGATGGGAGTGTTATCCCTAGCTTTCCAGGGCACATAGTCTCCCGTATATGGACTGGAGAATTTAAAGGTATACTGAATTGCCCGAATAGACAGGGAGCGCACGAGAAGTTGAGGAGTTGGCTCCTTTCTATGCCTCGCGCTGCACGCGATTTGATAGGTTGGACCGGGCTGTCACATCTGGTGGATTCCATGCATACTCATGTGCAAAGTCCACTTATTTTTGCATTTGTTGAGCGCTGGCAGCCTGATACTAACTTATTTCACATGTCGTTTGGTGAAATGAGTATCATGCTACACGATGTTCGGGAGATTTTGGGGGTTTCTGTGAAGGGAAAGAGTTACAGAGGACCCCAACACTAGCTCTTGCCAGGCTTATTGCAGGGAGATGTTGCAGTTCACGAAAACTGAGCTGATGTAGTCTTTTTGGCACCAACTCCTAAATTCAGTTGTTGCAGCTGCATTGCAGTCCCAGGAAACATGGGCTATCTTCCATACTGTCTAAGCTCTCCTGCAATCAAAGAATAAGCGGCCCATAGTTTCAGGTTTATCACCACAACAAGTACAAATAAGATCCACCTCCAGCCCTCGTTTAGTCAAGTTGCCACACACAGGCAAACAATCAGTGAAGCATTTCGATAAGAAATGCTTCAGTTTAGTCTTGACATTCAAACTCCAGCACCTCAATCTAGCTTTCCAGTAGTGCCGGAGAAGGAATTTATAAAGTTAAAAAGTTTTCGAATAATTCAAATTATTTCTGCAAATTTAGCACTTTCTAAGGATAAGTAAGCGGACGCTACACAATGAATTCTAAACTAATCATCTGGATTAAATGAATTTTTGAAGTAACGATAAAAAATATTTTGGTATATGGTTGATTACCAAATAAATAAGAAATCACTGTGATTTGTTATTAATGTTGATAAATAAGATTTAATTGTAACATTATGATAAATATTATAATAAAATTTCCATAATTGATTTTTTTATTTTATTTTGTAATTATATTTGTAATTTTATCGTGCCTATTCTAATAATATTTTCTAAAATCGAAAAATATTTAATAAACAATTTTTGAAGACATGTTGTATGGTTTGTTACTAGAAGAATATGAAATTCCGGTGATTCATAATTAATATGAAAAATCAGTTTTTATTACGATAATTATAACAAAATAATTTTAAAACTGATACTACTTTATTTATATAGAAAGTCGTGCTATTAAACGGATTTCACGATTTACAATTGGTAAGTATAACTTTTTTTATAAATATTAAAATAATTTTTATTATATTTTTTTAATAGTAAATTTATCTATTTAATTATATAATCAAAATTATTATTTTAAATTATTTCATCAACCTATAGATAATAGATTGGGGTGGATTATTAACTAAAAAAAATATGTGGCAAAAATTAAAAAATAAAAGTTGTGGACAAGAATAAAACGGCCGGATTAAAATATCCATTTTTCTAATAAAAGTTTTATTAGGAAAACGGATTTTCATAATCGGTTTTTATTTTTTATTTATTTATTTATTTTAAAGAAAACGGTCGAATTTAATAAGAATAATAGATCTACTATATAACACGGATTTTCACAATCCGTTTTTAATAATAAAAAAAATTAAAAACGAATAAAACGGATTTCGAAAATCCGTTTTTTGCTTGATATAAAGAACTGCAAAATCCTCCCCCGATCACACAGTGCCCGTTTCTTCTTCTTATCTTCATAAACATAATCTTGTGTTTTTTGTTCGATTTTTGGCGAATTCAAGCTCCATTCAACAAAAAAAAAAAAAACAAATTTTCAACCAATCATCGGAGAAGAGGTTAGTTGTTATTTTAATGTAATGTAATAGTATTTTTTTGTTGTTTATGAATGTTTAAGAGATATATTTGGTTAATTGAGTATTGTTTAGAAAATCTTGAATGTTGATTTAATAGTTGTGTTAAATGATTATAATATGTTATTTGCTATTGTTTAGAAAATCTTGAATGTTGGTTAATGTATGTTGAATATTTATCCGAATTGTTTATGAATTTGATGTTATTGTTGGATTATTGTGATTAGGGTTTTGGTGGTGTTTTTGATAAATTAATTGACAATTTTTTTTTGTTGGAGTAAAAATATGATTAATTATATGTTGTTGTTGGAAATGAGTTTTAAATTTAGATTGGTAAAATAATAATTGAATTTTTCTTGGGTGTTTGATTAGCCATTATGTGTTGTTGTAATTTGTAAAATAGAATTTTTTTTTTTTGTGCAACAGGTTATAAATGGCGTCTAATGGTCCCTACTTTGTTAATGTGTACTGGAAAATTCTCCAGAGTGAGTTATGCAATTTTTCGAGTTATATGTCTCGTCCGGATTGTTCATTTGTTATTAATGGAATAATATCATATGAACAATTGGTAGATATGATTTACGAAAATGGTGGGTTTCGTGATAGTTGGACAATTTCGGATATTACTTTGATGGCCAGACAACCGGATGGTTCATTTATTCCCAGAAGACCGAATAATGATAGTGCTCTTTCGTGGATTTACTACTTTCCTCCTATGTCCTATGTGTTTTTGTATATAGTGTTGGAAGCAAACACACAAGTTATACAGGTTGAGGATCCTACGCCATCATATGGTTACGAGGGAATGTTTGGTGGTGAGGGTACGTGGACTACGCATGCCGGTAATTTTGGTGAAGGGACGAGTAATTTCGGCGAAGGGACGAGCTTTACCATGAGAGGACCGGACATTGATGAAGAAATTGTTGGAGATGAAGATTTCAGTCCCGGGGAAGACGATTTCACTTATGATACCTCGGAAACCGAATCGGACAGATCAATTAATAAGGAGAGCGAACATGAATTCATTGAAGAACACCCCTTTCCAAATGAAGGCTTCCATATATATCGCGAGATGGGTGAGTGGGACTCGTCGTGTATAGATAGGGACGAGTATGCCTTGCCAGTCTGGGATGGGCAATTCGAGACTATCCGTTTGGCTACAGTTTTTCGTACCAAGGAAGAAGCCCGGACTGGTATTCTGGCCTGGAATGTTGAGAATTTTAGGGCGGTCCGAACAAAAGATTCCAACAATAAGTCGTTCAAAGTTGTGTGCAGATCAGCTGAAGTTGTACCATGTATATAGAAGGCTCGGGTGAGTCTTAACAAACGGGATCACGACATGTGGGAGGTAACCGAATGGACCGATAGCCACACTTGCATGCAGGTGTTCGAGAGAAATGACCACAAGAATGTGACCGCCACCATGATCTCAAATCTTATGTTGGCTAAGATTCAGAAGCAGGTGACCTACAGTGTGGAAATGGTCCAGGCCGACGTAAAAAGCGCCTGGAGCGTCGATGTCAGCTACAAGAAGGCGTGGCATGGGAGAAAAAAAGCCATCAATCGTCTGTATAGCACGTGGGAATCGAACTTCGCACAACTTCCCCAGTAAGCAAAAATTAATTATAAATGTATTTACGTGTTGTTTGTAACTATATTTATTTATTTATGATTACCTTTTATAATTTGCAGGTTTTTCGCCGCCTTTCAAAGGGCGAATCCCGGTACAGTCGTTGAGTGGGAATGGCACGGTGGAAAAATGGCGAAGCAATCTCGAGACAGAGAATTCAGATTTGTCTTTTGGGCGTTCGGCCCCGCCATTCAAATCTTCCTTCTTTGCCCGCCGATTATTAGCATCGACGGCATGCACCTGCGAGGTTCGTACAAGGGGAAGAAACTGGTTAATTGCAAATTAATTTTTTATTTTCTAATTTACAATAGTGTTTGATAAAAAAAACATATGTCCAACTGAGTAGGTTCGTACAAAGGGAAGCTGCTTGTTGCCATAGCACAGACCGCGAATAAGCGTCTATTGACAGTCGCGTATGCGATTGTGGATGAAGAAAGCACGGCTAGCTGGTCCTTTTTCCTAACACATCTGCGCTATCATGTCGTCCCCGACAGACCGATATGTCTTCTTTCCGACAGGGACAACGGCATATTAAGTGCCGTTGATTTACTGGAAACTTGGCACGAACCCCATGCATTTCATCGGATATGCCTTCGACACCTCCGGAGCAACGTGTTTTCAAGGTAACGGACTAAGAAAATCCGGGGTTTGTGCTGGAGGTTGGGTTCATTGTGTTCTCGCTGCGAATTTGAGCAGAGTCGACAGGAACTCCATGAATGTAACCCGGAAGCATACAGTTATCTTTTCCAAATTCCTTTGGAAAAGTGGACCTTGTACGGAGATAGAGAACATCGATGGGGCACTCTGACAACCAATATGTTAGAGAGTTACAACAACATCCTCAAAGGTGTTAGGTTCCTGTCCTGCAGAGCGTTGGTACATTCCACAATGAACAAGACTCTGGATTTGTTTGAACAGGAACAAAACAAGTCCAGAGGATGCAGGAGTCTCATTCCTACCGACCTCTATGCCGTCTATCTGGTGTTGAATATGACAACAACGACTCACGAGGTGCGATGTGTGTTTGTCCCATTTTTGTTGCGTTTTTCGTTATCTTTTTGTCTTTCTTTTTCCCCCATTTTAGGTGTTTTAATTGGTTTTTAGGTCGTTTTATTGTTTATTTAGTGTTTGCTCTCTTCTTGGTTTTTCTTGTGTTTTTCGTTCGTTTTTCGTTTTCTTTCGTCGTCGTTGGTGCGTAGGTTGGAAGTCTCGGGAGAACAGGAGTTTGAGTAAATACTAGTTGGGCAAGCATAATCAAATAGAGGAGTTCGTTGGGAACACACAGGAAAAAGCGGAATCGAATTCCGAGTTGAAACGAGCTCAAACGGACCCGAGAAGCAAACTTGTGCGAGCTGTCCTGCCCAGGCCCCGCGCCGCGCCACACGTGCCTCACCGCGCCGCGCCAGTGCCACGACACGGACTGCAGCTCCCAGGCATCCCAGGCCCCGCGCCGTGCCAGCGTGATGAAGATCGCGTGTCCCGATTGCCGATAAGCCACAAACCAGTGCCTTGAATCGCCGATAGGTGTCTCGAGGTTTGCACAACCGCACCGCTTGAAACGATAAAATTGCAAAAAAAATCGAAAAGATATCTAAGGCAAAGTGTTTGAACAAAAGTTCGGTTTTTCTATTAGATCTCTCATTTTCCCACGACCAGAAAACCCTACGCCCATTCCTTTTACTCGTTTTTCATCTTTCCTTCATAATTTTCAACGTCGAACTCGGATTTGCACTTGGATTTCTTCCTTGTTTTGGATTTAAGCTTGTTTATCAGATTCAACCTTGGAGTTTTATCAATTGTAAGGGTTTCTCTTCATTTGATTATTGATTATGGATTCTTTGATTGATATGACTGTTTGTGTTGATGATTCAATTATGATCGGCTAAATTCATATGCTAGGGATAGGGGATTGATGTTTTGATATCGTTTGTGATTGTCGGGCTCAGGATTGTTCAATTTCATACGAGTTGATCTTTTTCTAGGGTTTTTCAATTGTCGGGCTCGAGTATTTAGAACTTTTGAAGGGTGTTTACGATTGAGTTCGATTTATTCTTGCTTGATGTTGGTTATTCTATACGGACTAGTTGATTAAACACTTTCTAGTCCACTTTAATCGACTCTTAGAACCGAAAGGGGAGGAGTCGGTCGAAATAGGCTCGTATGAACTAGGCTTGTTCGTAACTGTATTGCCTAGAAGTTAAATGAATTGTTAATTTACCGTTCTAGTTTGTTCTCTTGTTACGAAAAGTTATTGAGAATGAGTGCTTGAACGTGTCGATTAATCAAATCACTTAATCGAACAATCTCTTGCTTGACAATTACATTTTCGAACCAAAACGGATATCCCCGACTCCTTAGCTCCTTAAATCCTACTTGTTCTTCGTCGTTGCTTGCTATTTCTATTTACCGTATTTGAAATCTTTTTCGTAGTTAATAATCAAACCAAATCATCTGAATTAGAATGTTTAGGAATTTTATTTTCTTTTGTGTGCTTGAATAAACGTGCATAGTATTCCGGCTAACCTTCCTCGTGAGACACGACCCGGTGTTCGAATCTTTCGATTCTACTCCGGAAAAAATATTTACCACAATGTGTAGATGCCGACGGATCCCAGTATAGGGTGACAACCGGTCTACGCGCCAGTGGAAGAGGGCAAAACAAGTATATATTTTTTAATTGGATTTTTTTTCCATTCAAATGAGTTTTTTTTTTTTTTATTTATATATATAAATCATTGTGGAAAACAAGTTTAAGGTTGATTATCAGCAGCAACGTTGTACATGTAAGAAGTGGCAGACACATCGGAAACCATGCTCTCATGCATTGGCCGTGTGTCGTCACCGGGGTGATCAACCGAACTTGTTGTACGATTCTCACTTTTGGACGGAGAACTGGGTTGCTCAATTTTCTAATTGAAATTTTGCTCCAATTGGAAATCCTGGCACGTGGTCGCAGGTGGGATGGAATTTGATTTCGCATTGGAAAAGGATCATCTCGAAGCCTGGACCCGGTCGCGCCCAAACGAGACGCTTTAAAATGCAAATGGATCGTCGAACGCGCAGTAGAAGGGGCCGGGATCAATGCACTAGATGTAGTGATCCCGAACATTTCGCGGACCGTTGCTCGTATTCGCATCCTCCCACCGATCGAACTAGACTTCGTGATGATTGGGGGAACTAGATTTTTTTGTATGTATTTTGACTGAATCGGATTGTTGAGATGAATATTTGGTATTTGGATGATTTATATAATGTGTGATCGAACTGGAATTAGTCCAATTGAAGTCAAATTAGTACAATCTCGGTCAATTATAGTGTAATCGCACTCAAATTAGTCTAATTGAAGTCAAATTAGTACAATCTCGGTCAATTATAGTGTAATCAAACTGGAATTAGTTCAATTGAAGTCAAATTAGTACAATCTCGGTCAATTATAGTGTACTCGAACTGGAATTAGTCCAATTAAAGTCAAATTAGTACAATCTCGGTCAATTATAGTGTAATCGAACTCGAATTAGTTTAATTGAAGTCAAATTAGTACAATCTCGGTCAATTATAGTGTAATCGAACTCGAATTAGTCCAATTGAAGTCAAATTAGTACAATCTCGGTCAATTATAGTGTAATCGAACTCGAATTAGTCCAATTAAAGTCAAATTAGTACAATCTCGGTTAACAATTTTTTTTATAGACACGGATTCTCAGAATCCGTTTTTAATTTTTTCAACAATGAAAACGGATTCTCAGAATCCGTGTTGAATTTTCAACAACTAAAATGGATTCTGAGAATCCGTGTTGACTTTTGAACAACTAAAATGGATTCTGAGAATCCGTTTTATGTTTAATATATAAAAAAAAAAAATCGGCGACCGAATCACCGAAACCCTCCCCTCATTTCTCTTCTTCACCGCCCGATCTGTGCCCTCTTCTCCGCCGACCGCCACCATCTTCACCATATTCTCCGATCACCATCCTTCTCGACCCAGCAGCAAGACGCCGCGAACCAGTCATCTCCGCCGCCGCCTTGCCGTGAACCGCCGCGGATCAACAGGGTTCCCGACGATCCGATGCCCCTTTCCCCGCGATGCTGCTCCCTCACGACCACTTCCGGCGAGTTCAGCGACCCTGACATCGAGCAGCGACCCCCCTCGATCTCTCAACTTCGCCGACGAGTCATCCTCACGCTCAGGCGACTGCCCCTCCGCGTCGCAACCCCTCAGCATCGGACATCGATGCCGGACAGCACCTCTGCTCCGTCGACCTGAGCCGCCGTTCTTCTTCTCGAGCCACCGTGTGCTTCCCATCAACCCTTCGTTCTGTTTTCGATCGATTACCGAGAACGGTACAAGGCTCGACCCGTCTCGTTTAATTTTTTGTATCGTTTATGTTGTGTTCTTGGTTGTTGAATGTGATTATCGAACACATGTGAATATGCCTATGTTAAATTTTGTGTTCATAAGATTATATATGTGAATGTTGTGGACGAACTCTTCGATTCTGCTCGATTGTGAATATTGTGCATAGTCGATTGCCTGGAATTTGTTGAATTTGTTTGGGCTCGATTGTGAATATTGTGTTCAATTGTTTATTGAGGTGATCGAATTTTGTTTTGGTTGACAATAGGGTTACGATAATGAAATCGAAGAATATGTGGAAACGAAAATTTAAGACAATTCTAATTTCAAATCATCTTTAGGAATATTATTTTTTAAAGATATATTATTCGTGAATTAACTATAATTAAATTAAGGATTAATGACTAATTTTATTTATTTATATGATAAAACAGTTGGGCTGTACTCAACAAACCAATATGCAACACAAGCATAATTCAACTGAACATGTGAGAAAATTTCTGAATAATTCCAATCGATTTGCTGGGTCATGTGCGCCAATCAAGTACAAAAGAACAACATATATCTCACAAAATTATAAATTATAAAAATATGTCAAATTAGTTGCAATCTCGGTCATTTTTGCAGAAAATGGCATCGTCATCCTCGAACCCTCAACCTTACACCCCACACCCCGGCCCCAGTGACCCTTCACTTCTATATCTTCAGAACCGCCACCGGTCCAAGGCGGTATATGAGGACGCACCGGGGTTTCGCCACGGCGTGGTTAAGCCACGCCGTGCGAACACCCAGTTCTGGGCTGCCTTGGAGGGCAACAAGCAGAATGCCCGGACCTGGGAGGTGATCGAGAAGGCCGGCTTCGGGCCTTTGTTTCGGATGGGGCGGGTCCCGACAAACAATGCCATCATTACATGCCTGCTGTAGAGGTGGCGTCCGGAGACGCACACCTTCCACTTCGACTTCGGGGAGGCCACGATCACTCTCCAGGACGTTCAGATACTATTTGGCCTCCCCGTCAGCGGGGATGCGTGCTGGGGACAGACCGTACAGCGAACTCCCCAAGAGTGGAGAGCTTATTGCGTGGACGCTCTAGGGTACCTCCCATATGTACATGTATATTTTTACCTAAAACTTTTTTTTGCTTATTTTGTTTTTTTATTTTATTTTTTTTATTATTGTGTTTATGTATACTTAAGTCATGACTCGTTTTTAATATATATATATTAACGTACTTCAAGAATCTCGGGGACCCGGCCTATGACCCTAAGACTTAGGACATTTCAGTCCAGTACCTGTATTTTAGTAGTTTAGAAGACGAGTGCAAGCGACCTCTGGAGGATGGACTCCCTACATCAGAGTACGAGAGGAGGGCGAGAGCCCTGATATTCTGGTGTATTGGGTTCTTCTTCTTCCCCGACCATCGGGCTAACAAAGTCAACCTTTACTGGCTGTCCCTATTGACTAACATCGATGCCATTCCGGGGTACAACTGGGGTGGAGCGCTTCTGGCCGGGGTATATAGAGCGCTCTGCGACGCCTACGAGAGGGAGGAAAAATATATCAAGAGCTGCGTGCAGTTGATTCAGGTAAATTTATTTACTTGTTAATTGCAAATTAATTTTATTTGGGCATGGGAACGCATCCCTCGTATTCGCCCATTCATGAAGAGAACGCATTTCGGCTCTCAGGCTGGTTGTCCCTTGGGTGCAAAGTAATAATAACTTTTATTTATATTCAACACTTAAGTTATTTCAATTATCAAATTTTGTAATTACAAATAGTTTTTTCTGTGATTTTTAAGGTGGGTGGGATCGAGGGACTTGAGGCACGTGGGGACGGGCACAGCTACCATCCGAGATCAGCTGAGTGGCCTGAGAGGGACTGATGTAAGTTTCTTAGGTCATAATAATAAATAATTATTATTTTTTATAATTCTATTTTTTTATTAAATTCATTAATAATTCTATAACTGTTTTTTTTACAGTTCGATGGGGTACCCTATCAGACGTACATAGACGAGGGTCGGCTCCCGGACCAGTGTACACGAGACCGACATCTCTGGATGTACAAGGGGTGGATCTTCTGCTGGAACATCGAAGAACCCCACCAGCCTGATAGGGTGCTCCGCCAGTTTGGGTGCTACCAGCCCATCCCCCAGACGCCGGTCATTGCTAGTCTGGCCGACTGGGACACCCACCACAAAGGCCAGGGCATGACTAGGAGGGCATATACCGATTGGCGGGCCTTCCATTCTGATCTTGGGAGGATCTGGACCGAAGAGAGAGATCAGAATGTCCTTCCAGATGTACCGGTGGATCTCTTCTTGTAGCCGGCAGGTGGGTACATTGATTGGTATCACAGTAAGACTGTGAGACTATTCAATGACCCTAACAACTACGCGGCAATCTCGCAGGACGGCGGGTTTCAGCCATATGCCGACCGGGAGAAGTGTCAGGTAAGTGTCTGCTAATTTGTGATTATTATTATTATTATTATTGAAGTTATTATTATTATTATTCTTATTTCTTTTAGTTTTTCATAATAGTTATTTGAATTTTATTTTCAGAATTCGGGTACGGAGGAGGCGTATAACACGTTATCGAACCTTGAAGACGTGTTTGATACGCTACCTCCCTGAGCTCAGCAAGGTTCCAGTAAGCCCAGGAACTTGTGTACGCTTCTCTGACTGTTGGAGGCCAGTCGGTCACACAAGGGGCGTCGTCGGGGCAAATTCTATCTCAAGAGGAGTACGCCCCACCCCAGCAGACATAGTCCCAGCGGGCGAGGCATAGACCGGCGCCCCACATTGGTGTAGGGAGAAGACGCCGTGACCGCGAACCCGCCGCTGCATTCCCCGGGAATGAAGAAGACGAAGAAGGTGAGATTTTTTATTTAACTGCAAATATGTATTTTATTTTTGTTTGTTTTTATTTATTTGTCCGGTTGAATTACTGATTTTTTACAAAAATTAATTAATTAGGCGAAGAAGAAGAAGGAGAACCAGCCACGCCTGGACCGACCGCAGGATCGTCTTCTTTGGTACTGGGGCCTCGGAGAGGGTCCCGAAAATGCCAGCCTAAGGAAACATTTACTCCTAGTTAGTTTGTTTTGCATTCTGTGATTTTGTGGACATTTTCTTTTTTTCTTTTATTTTTTGTACTGAATTTTCAGATATTTATTCTTGATGGTTTTGAGTACATATTTTGTGGTTCACTTTTTTTTTTGTCGGTAATTGTGGTTGTCTTTTTGTATATAGTGTTTCATGTATGTATGCATGCTAGATTTATAATTTGACGAATTAATTGATATTAAAGTGATATTATTTCGTGTTTAAAATGTTAAATCAAAATTTATAAAAAACCTTCATATTGAAGGATAAGAATAAAAATTCAGCCAAAATAAACGCGATCGCTGGTAAACGAGTTCGTGAGCATCCAAGAGTCGAGCCTAACTTAAAAAAAAAAATACATAAACACGGATTCTAAGAATCCGTATTTTTAACAAAAAAAAAATTAAATAAATAAACACGGATTACGAATTCTCAGAATCCGTGTTCTAGTGTAAAACGGATGTTCACAATCCGTGTAGTTAACACGGATATTCATTTTAGTTGAATTAATTACGGTTAATCACATCAGTAAGGAAAGACGGATTCTGAAAATCCGTCTTTTGCTCGAAAAGAATTCGGTTGTTTTATTTTTTTCCACACAGTTTTTTTTTATTTATTTTTGTCCACTTATTTTTTATTTTTTTTAATTAAATAAATGATTCTAATAGATTGGGTAAAATAAAAATTACCGATCAAATAAAAATATCTTTTAATTTTGAATTAGGGTGAAAAGGGGACATCTCAACTGGTTGATCTGTTTGTACACAGTAACACAGTAGCCGTGATAATAATAATAATAATTGATAATTATTCAGTATTGAAGGTAGTGCCCGCAGTGCCCCCACCTTCACGAGCCTCTGCTCTCTCTCTCNAAAGAGCAATAATGAAAAGGGAACACACGATGAGTCAAGAGAATTTATCGAGCAGCGGCAGCTCAAGCTCGTCGAGCAAGGCTAAGATGTGGCAGTGCGAGGCGGAGGACGCCGGCGTGGACGAGCTCTTCGCCGTCCTTGGGTACAAGGTGAGGCCGTCGGACATGGCCGTGGTGGCCCAGAAGATCGAGCAGCTGGAGGAAGCCATGGGCAGTGCCCCCCGCGACGGCCTCTCTCACCTCGCCTCCGACACCGTTCACTACAACCCCTCGGATCTCTCCTCCTGGCTCGAGTCCATGATCTCCGGCCTTAACCCGCTGCCCGACTTCGATTCCTGCTCAGATCCCTTTCTGGACTCCTCCTCCTCCCTCGACAACTGCTCCGCCAGCGTCACCAGCACCCGATTGATGCCCGACTCTGATTTCGGGTCGGATCTCATTGCCATACCTGGAAAATCCGCCTACCCCAGACCCGCCCACCTCCCTCCGCCGCAGACCAAAAGGCTGAAGACCTCTCCCTACCTGCTAGGAGGCGATTCCGGCGCCAGCACGCTCGGGGACTCAACCTTCGTCCGTCCTGTTGAGTCGACCCGGCCGGTCGTCCTGGTTGACTCGCAGGAGAACGGCGTTCGACTCGTCCACACTATGATGGCCTGCGCGGAGGCCGTCCAGCAGGACAATCTCAAACTCGCCGAGACCCTCGTCAAGAACATAGGCTATCTAGCCGCCTCACAAGCCGGCGCCATGAGAAAGGTGGCCACCTATTTCGCCGAGGCCTTAGCCAGAAGAATCTACCGACTGCACACAAACCCCCAATACGACGACGCAGCCCTCGCCGATTTGCTAGAAACCCACTTTTACGAGACCTGCCCTTATCTCAAATTCGCCCACTTCACCGCGAATCAAGCCATCCTCGAAGCCTTCGCCGGCAAGACCCGTGTCCACGTCATCGACTTCAGCATGAAACAAGGTATGCAGTGGCCGGCCCTCCTTCAGGCCCTTGCCCTGAGGCCCGGCGGGCCGCCCAGCTTCAGGCTGACCGCCGTGGGCCCGCCCTCCGGCGAACTCGGGCTGAGACTCGCCAAGCTGGCCGAGTCGATCCAAGTCGAGTTCGAGTACCGCGAACTCGTCATGAACTCTCTAACCGATCTCGACATAGCCATTTTAGCCCCGAGAAAAGACGAGACAGTGGCCGTGAACTCCATCTTCGAGCTCCACCGCCTGCTAGGCTTTCCCGGCGCTATCGAGAAGGTTCTGGAAACCGTCAAGGAACTGAGGCCCGAGATTTTCGCCGTGGCCGAGCAAGAGGCCAGCCACAATGAAAGCAGGTTCATGGACAGGTTCACGGAGTCCTTGCACTACTACTCGACGCTCTTCGATTCTTTGGAAGAGTGTGGGCCCCACGGGGAGCAGGACAGGTTGATGACGGAGGCCTACTTGGGATGGCAGATTTGCAATGTGGTGGCGTGTGAGGATGTGGACAGGGTCGAGAGGCATGAAGTGCTTGCGAGTTGGAGGGAGAGGTTTGGGTTGGCGGGGTTTGAGTCGGTTCACTTGGGGTCGAACGCGTACAAGCAGGCGAGTATGCTGCTGGCGCTGTTTGCGGGTGGGGATGGGTATAGAGTGGAAGAGGATGATGGGTGTTTGATGTTGGGGTGGCACACGAGGCCGCTTGTTGGGACCTCGGCTTGGAGAGTGAGGTGACTCGTACGAGTTGAGTTGGATGGGTTTTGAGGATGAGACCCACCATTTGTTACTTGTTAGTGTTGTCTCCTTTT
>BKCP01008293.1:579514-606429 GCA_008636005.1 Striga asiatica
AATGAACTTTGTTCATTCTTGTTTTGCCTTTTTTTCTTTTGTTTTGTGTTTTGGGTGGGGGTTTATGTTAAAACTCCAGGGGTGATTTGGAATGATGGCTGAGATGTATTTCTTTTATGTTGCATTTTGCACGACAATAAAAATATTTTTTTTTTTTTATTGTTAAATGTAAATATATAGATCAAAATTGAGTTCAGACAACCGGTAAACGGCTTACAAAAACGTAATGGACAATCACAAGTCGGTTCTTCATTCGCACAATAATGAAATACGAGACCAACCACAAGTCTGTTGGTCATTCAAAAGTCTCGAAGAGAGGAAAGCGAAACAGTCCCAAGGGAGCTCGGAATCTCGTCATATTGGTGGACTTCGCTTCGGGCATGCATGGCTATTAGCTCGTTCCATCCTCATGATCGTGCGCTGGATACAGGGTATAGCGGCGCTAAGGCGGGCCTAGCGGCGCTAAGGCAGACGTGGCACACGGCATCGTGTCAAATCTCGCGCGTGCAGGAAGTCGGGGTTAGCGCCGCTAAGCTGGTTCTAGCGGCGCTAAGGTAGACGTGGCACGAGCTGGGACATAGCGGGTCTAGCGACGCTAACCGGTGCTAGCGGCGCTAGGCGTTCAGGAGCTTTAGGTTCTGTTGCCCGCTAAGTTTCTTTTGCGGCGCTAGGCAAGAAGTAGCGACACTAGGCCAGCGCTACCGGCGCTAGTACCTGGGAGCCATTCTGACGCAGCCTCGTGAAGGGGTGTGCATGTGATCATGTGGGTAGGCATGCTCCGAGCATTTTCGTGTTTGATTCTGAGAATTGAGTGCGTATCTGGAATTTTGGAAGGGTAGTAGGTTGTGAAAAAGTAATGTATGTTCAATTGAAACGTAAGGAAGACAATAAAGATTGATTTGAAGGATCTCTCTCATTGTTTTTTCATTAAGTTAGTGTTTAGCTAATAAAATCGGTCATGAGTTCGAGTCACCGAGGAGGGAAAGTATGAACATTATATACCTCTTGTTTCAAAAGAAAAAAAATAGTATTTATCCAATGAGCACAGGTACGAGTTGCATGCTAATACTATCTATTAATGAGAAAATAATAATTTTCACCCCACTCAAAAAGTGAAGTAAATATTTTACACCAGCAATTAGTAGCTAATTTTTTCATCCTACAAAGAGCGAAACAAATTATGCAATTAATCATTCGGCAAACAGACAAAGATAATGGATAAGCTGTGAAACAAATTATGCGATAAACTGTTGAGATAGACGATGATAATTGATAAATTGAGAAATATTTATGCGATAAACTATGCGATAGACAAACGAAGATAATCGATAGAGTGAGAAACAAATAATGTAATAAACAATGCGAGATAAAGACGAAAATAACCGAGCAAGTGCGATCTGATTACTCGATAAACTATGCGACAGACAGACGAACATAATCGATAAAGTGCAAAATAACTATGCGATAAAGTATTCCACAGACATGCGAAGTTAATTGATAAAGTGTGAAATATTTATATGATAAACTATGAGACAGACAGACAAAGGTAATCGATAAAGTGTGATTTCGATTTTGCTATAAACTATACGACAGATAAGTGAAGATAATTGGTAAGTGCGAAACATTTACGCAATAAACTATGCGACAGGCATGAGAAGATAATTGGTACAATGCGAAACAATTATGCAATAAACTATACAATAGACAAACGAATATAATTGATAGAGTGCGAATTAGATTATGCGACAGAGAGACGAAGATAATAGATAAAGTATGAAATATTTATGCGATAAACTTTGTGACAGACAGACGAAGATAATTGATAAGTGCAGAATATTTATCCGATGAACTATGCGACAACCAGAAGAAAATAATTAACAAAGTGAGAAACATACAATTCGTTAAACTATGCGACAAAAAGACAAAGATAATTGAGAAAGTGCGATCTCATAACGTGATACACAATGCGACAAACATACAAAGGTAGTTGATAAAGTGCGAAACATATAATGTGTTAAACATGCGACACAAGGCGAAGAAAATTAAGCAAGCTTGATCTCGTTATGCGATAAACTATGCGATTAGTAGGCGAAATATTGTATGCATAATTAATTGTATATTAATTATTTGAAATTTTATTTATGATAAATTTGTAAGTGATCTGCGATTATTACTCCAAAGTTGTTATGAGGCATATTCGTGATATAGTTATTTTTTAACAAAAATACCTAAGCATTGCAGATACGCTACGACAGACTGACAAAGATATACGAAAATTAAATCGCAAAAAATGATTGTTTGAAGATTTGATTGCCTTGGGAAATGCGATTCATCATGTTACTATTTTTTGTGTCAGAATAGATCGCATAGTAATAACATTTTTTAAATTGTAAATTCAAATTTTGTAATTAAAATGCGTAAAAGATACGTCAAAATTGTGATCCTGAAACCATTATTTTTATTTTGTTATTAAAATATGTGATTAAGAGGGGAAACATTATATGCATACTTAATCACATGTTAATTTATTTGAAGTTTTATTTTTGATAAATTCGTAAGTAATCTGTGACTATCACACAAAAGTTGTCCTGACGCATATTTGTCATACAATTATTATTATATAGAAAAAACAATTGAAGCGTTTTAGATATACTACGACAGACGGAAAAAAAGATATGAATATTGAATCGCAGAAACGACAGTTCGAGGACGTGATTGCCTCAAAAAATGCGATTGATTATGCAACTATTTTCGTGACAGAGTAGATTGTAGAGTAATAATATTTTTCAAATTGTAAATTCAAATTCTGCTATTAAACAACATAATAGACATGTCAGAACTGTGATCCTCAGAACCATTACTTCTACTTTTTTTTTTATTAAAATATGCAATTATTAGGCGAATCAACAAATACATAATTAATCACATATTATTTTTTTTTTTCAAATTTTATTTTTGGTTAGTTCGCACTCTATGATTATTACTCAACAAGTGTTCTGACGTGTATGATTTTTTTTTGGCAAGATGTTCTAGGTAGCAAGAAAAATAAAAGGGGAAGATCTATTCTCTCTCTCTCTCTCTCTCTCTCTCTCTCTTATTTAATTAAGTCTAGAAATTATATTGTTACATATGGCAAGTATATATTTACTTCAGTATCCAATAGATCTGGTTGCTTTTTACCATAATATTTGTTTTGGTTGTTGGATGAATTAGAATGCTTGCCCGTCCCTTTGCACTGTAGGAGATCGTGTCTTAAGGTCGATCATGATTGCAATATGAAGATATCGGCCATCATTGTAAGATCTCAACTATATCTTGAGGATTTAAATAAGAAAGGAAATCGGCTCCAAAAGAAATGATGGTTGAAGGTGATTAGTTAGAGTCGGTTATAGTGTTGGCTAGACTAGAAGGGAATCCGAGTACTGTAAGTCCAAGTTGTACTTTGTTTACACAAACCAACCTATTAATGGAAAGAGCTCTGAGGAGAAGTGGGATTCTCCCCAAAGAGATTTTTACATTGTTTGTTTCTGATTTTATTTTAGTTTCGCACACACCTTGCGTACTCTAGTTATTTTCCCCATATTTGTTCAATTGGCACCAGAACAGTGTCCATGTTCTAAGCAAAGAATAAAGATCCAAGGTCAATTGTGGTATCTAAAAGACCTCTGGCCGGCTGGATTCGGCCTGCTCTGATGCTCCTCGCCGGTTGAACGTCTTGCGACATGAGGGGAAAGAGCTTTGAGGGAAAGTGAGACGCTCCCCGAAGAGATTTTTACATTTTTTGTTTTCAATTTTATTTTAGTTTTCGAACACACCTTACGTACACTAGTTATTTACCCCGCATATGTTTCAATTGGCACTAGAGCAGTGTTCATGTTTTAATCAAAGAATAAAGATCCAAGGTCCATTGTGGTATCTAAAAGACCTCTAACCGGTAGGATTCGGTCTGCTCTCAAGCTCCTTGCCGGTTGAACATCTTGCAACCTGCAAAAACTCTCACACCAGAGGGGTTTTTCGGTAAAGAACCTCCAATGCTTAAGTTAGCACTTGTAGAACATGAAGTGCAGTATGTGTGTATGAAATAATGGAGAATGTAATATAAGGGTGGACAGATCTCATTCCCTTTTATAGAGAGATGATACCTTGTTATCCAAGCCTGTCCGAATGGGCTATCTAGACTGCCTGTTCGTACTGCCCAAATTGCTAAATTTTGTTAGGTCATGTGGCCCTATCCACGTGGGGGTCTAATCAAAACAATATTCTTTCTTATCCTTTATTCTTCCTTATTAGACAGTCTAACCTTGCAACCGCCCCTTCTTACCTCGAGATAGAGTACCAATGATATCGAGCTTTCATGTTCTCTTTGTCTGGTCGATCCTTCGAGAAGATGTACCTTCAGGTTGAACTTCAATCAGGACATTCGAGGTCCCTAATTCGACATGCTGGTGCTCTCTGCATCCCTGATGTCCTCTTCGACCTGAGGATCTTTCTACATGTGCAGTCTCCAATCTCCGCTCAACCTGATAGTTTGTCTGGTTCGTTTATGTTGTTTCCTGGGTCCAGTTGACTTGGTACATTATCCATATCATTTGTTCGCTCCCACTAAGGTCGAGTTAAGATGACTCGATCCAAGAGTGAAATTGGCTACCTTTGATTCTAGTAAATTGGCCTTTTCTTTATTTTTTCGACCTCCCTTTTTGGACTTGGATGTGGTTCTGAGTTTGCCACGTGGTATCACAGTATATTGTGATAACAGTGGAGCAGTAGCAAACACGAAGGAGCCACGAGCCCATAAGGGAAGTAATACATAGAGCGCAATTATCACATGATACGAGAAATTGTAGGAAGATGAGACGTCATGGTCGCCAAGACGTCGTGGTCTTCGACACATATGTGGATAGAATGGGAGTCAGATATTAGGCGATACGATCGATATATTACTTTTAGAATGAGGATTGATAGAGGTATACTAAGAAAAGCGAAAGCTTTAGCATAAGTTGGAGATTCTTTATGTGTATACTTAAAGCTTGGACTTTTGCGTAATAAATTGTCTTTTTTTTTTTTTTTTTTTAAAATCATGTTTAATTAATCCATCTTAGATATTTTACATTTAGGTATTGTGGTCCATCACAGATGAGACATAAGATCACATATTGGTTACTTGTAAAACATAAACAATATAGTTCACAACCTAGATGAAAATGAACAACCAATCGTGAAATATTTCAGTGCTAACTGTAAAGTCTGTCCTGACTGATTGGTTACACTAGCGCACTGTTGGGATCTGTGAGGATATCGTTATGTACAAATCACGAATTCAATAGCAAACGTAAACCTATACGCATCGTATCTAAAGGTTTGACGTAGAGAACTTACGGCTTAAAATTTATGGCGATCTGGCTGATCTTCCGGATGGCTATGCACAACACACGTACAGGCTGGATCACACGAATGGAACAAGATTGGGCTCGCATGGATCGGATCGTGTGGTTCGGGCTCGCCGGTTGGGTCACCTCGCATCGCGGTCGGGTTGCACCTTGGTCGCGATCGTCTCGCCGGTCACTGCGGCTTCTCACGGCAGCGGCCCGGCTGGGCTGACGGCGATCGGCGGTTGATGGCGGGGCTGATCGGCAGTCCTCGAGCCTTCGGGTTAGTGGATCGTCGATTTCTGTAGAAGACTAATGGGTCTCGATAACCTATGAATCTTCTACTGTATTACTTAATATACCCTTCTTCAACTTGTACCAGTGAAGCAACAAGAAGAAGATAAAACTCAAATAAGAACTGAGAGAGAGAGTGGGGTGGGGGGGCATGTATGTCGTGTAATATGACAGATTGTTTCTCTTCTCGTGAGCATAATGATGGATATATAGAGCTACAGTAGGGACCCTTAGGAGATTAGGAATAAGGCCCCTTAATTAATTAGACTAACTGTGGGCCAAGCCCACTCCTCTAATTAATTAAATAATATTAATGAACCACCAACATTATATTATTGCACTCCATTTTCTTAGCCCAAATTACATTTGAGATTCCAAGAATAATTACTCGATTTATCTCCCCACATTTAAGATATAATGTCCATTAATTAATTCGATTACTGACAATCAAGAATTGATAAATTTATTATTATTTCACTGAAGCTAGCGCTCGTTCATCACATTCTTATTATGCCGGAATTTAATCCACTTGTAGGGTTTAACATAACAATCCTTCATGAACTCACTCCGGGGACATCGTCAAACTAACGCACATGGTGACCGTAAATATCCTAACAACACATTCTATATATAGTAATATTACCTAAAACAGTAGGAATATTGATCCAGCAAACTGAACATCATCCAAGTAAATCAAAGTAATATATACTATATATATCTGCCTGTTTAATATCTTACGGGTTAAGAGCACGCAGTTTAACCGAGACCTAGTTCATTTACGACGATCAGTATAAAATGAACTTCTCCTCTCTGGGATTCTGTTCAATACATAAATGTACTAGTGTAACTAATCAGTCAAGACAAACTGTACAGATCGCAACTAACTGATAGAGTGATCTTCGGTTTGCCCGATGACGACCCACCCTATCTAAGTGCAGAACAACAGAACGTAGAACTTATTTAATGTAACATGATTCTCATTCATAAAGGGCAAATGTGTAATAACATGCAAAGCCAAGCTTTCAATATATAACACTAACAATCTCGCACTTATACTTAAAGCTTTCGTTTTTGCAGTTTAGTCCTATCAATCCATTATTCTAAAAGACATATGTCGATCCTATTGCCATGCTCATGACTCCCATTCCTTCAACGTGTTTGATGAAGACTTTCCCCGCCAAACTCTTCGTGAAAGGATCAACTAGGTTGTCCTTTGACGCAATCTTGGAAACATCAACTTCTCCTCTACCAACGATATCCCGAATCAGATAGTATTTGCGCTCTATGTGTTTGCTTGCCCTGTGGGCTCGAGGTTCTTTTGAGTTTGCTACTGCTCCACTATTATCACAGTACATGGTGATACTTCGTGGCAAACTCGGTATAACCTCTAAGTCCAATAAGAAATTTATGAGCCAAACTGCTTCTTTCGCTGCCTCTGAGGCTGCTATGTACTCGGCTTCCATGGTTAAGTCTGCCACGCATTTCTTATTAGCAGTCCTCCATGAAATGGATCCACTTCCCAAGGTAAACACATAACCTGAGGTTCACTTACTTTTATCCCTATCTGACTAGAAATCGGAATCACTGTAACCCAAAGGTAATAAGCTGTCTGCACGGTAAACTAACATGTACTCCTTAGTCCTTCTCAGGTACTTAAGTATATGCTTCACCGCAGACTAATCTTCCCGTCCCGGATTACTTTGATATCTAGCTACCATGCCAACGGCGTAGCTAATATCCGGCCTACTGCACAACATCGCATACATAAGACTTCCTATTGCCGAAGCATAAGGAACTGTCTTCATATCCTCTATCTCCTCAGACGTCTTAGGAGAAATTTCCTTAGATAGAGGTATTCCATGTCTGAAAGGCAACATACCTTTCTTGGAATCCTAGAATGCTGAATCTGCCCAAGACAGTATCTATGTATGAAGACTGGGATAAGCACATCATTCTCTTCTTACAGTCTCTAATGAGCCTAATATCAAGAATGTGTCCTGCTTCTCCTAAGTCCTTCATATCAAACTGCTTAGACAACCACACCTTTACGTCTGATAACTCCTTCTTACTGTTTCCAATAAGAAGTGCTACTGGCAAAAAGGTCTCATCATAATCAATATCCTCGATCTGGGTATAACCTTTCGCAACAAGCCTAACTTTGAAGGTTTGCACCTTCCTATCCGATCCTCTCTTTCTCTTATAGATCCACTTACATCCAATGGGTAGTACCCCATCGGGTGGTTCTACAAGATCCCAGACCTGATTGGAGTCCATTGACCCCATTTCAGCTTTCATTGCAACATTCCATGAATCTGCATCTTTATCTTGAAGTGCCTCATTGTAAGTTATTGGGTCTGATTCTAGGTCTCCTGGAACTGAGTTCGATGACTCTCCAAGACCTATCCACCGGTCAGGTAAGTGAGAAACCCTCCCACTGCGACGAGGCACTGTCTGCACTGGTACACTGTCAGTGTGACGTGTTGCAGTATTATGTGATGTATCTACTTGCGCACTCGGTGGGGAACCATCAACTTCACTCCTTAACTCCTCTAAGACTAATCTACTTGCGGGCTTATGATTCATAATATAGTCTTCTTCAAAGAATCTAGCGTTCGTCGAAATGATCACCTTCTGATCCTCATGACTATAAAATAATCCACCTTTTGTTCCCTTGGGATAGTCTACGAAAACTCGTGCTTCCGAACGTTTCTCCAACTTGTCAGGTTCCTGCACTAACACGTGTGCAGGACTACCCCAAACTCGAAACTGTGAGAAACTGGGCTTGCGCCTTTCCACATCTCATAGGGAGTATTGTCAACTGACTTTGATGGAACCATGTTCAGAATATACCAAGATGTTTCCAACGCCATACCCCAGAACGAATCTGGTAACCTTGAATAACTTATCATAGACCTAACCATCTCCATAAGAGTCCAATTTCTTCGCTCTGCAACCCCGTTCCGTTGGGGCATGCCGGGTGTAATAAGTTGGGATTCAATCCCAGCTTCCGATAAGTATGTCCTGAACTCTCCTATTCACCACCTCGATCAGAACGAAGTGACTTGATATTTTTACCATGAAGCTTCTCCACAACTACCTGATACTCCTTGAATTTCTCAAAGCATTCGGACTTGCGGTGCAACAGGTAAACGTACCCAAATCTCGAGTAATCATCTATAAAAGACACATAATACTCGAAACCTCCTCTAGCCTGGATCAACATAGGACCACACAAATCAGAATGAATCAATCCTAGCACTTCTTGTCTCCTATACCCTTTTGTCGTAAACGGCCTCTTGGCCATCTTACCTTCCAGGCACAATTCGCAAGTTGGATAGTGCTCTTCCAATGGATCGAGAAGTCCACAGGCCACTAACTTTTGAATCGTCCTAAGGTTGATGTGCCCAAGTCTAAGGTGCCACAGATATGCTTGATTCATCTACGAAGACTCATTCCTCTTACTAGATGTAGTTATGATAGTATTCAATTCATTTTGTTGCACTGTGGGAGAGTTTGGTTTGAGAACATAGAGATTGCCAACCAATGGACCACAACATATGAAACGATTTCCAAAACGAATAATAACCATGTCATCAAACAAAACTGAAAAACCATTCATAAGGAGTTTAGAAACTGAAACAAGATTCTTTCTAAAGGTAGGAACATAAAGGCAATTTCTCAAAATCAAACTACTACTATCAAACGATAAAGTAATGTCTCCAACTGCAACAGCCGCCACTTTCGTAGCATTGCCATATAGACGGTGATCTCTCCCTCCCTAAGCCGCTTGGTTTCCTGGAACCCCTGCAAAGAATTGCAGATATGATCAGTGGCTCCAGTATCTACACACTAGGTTCTGATAGATACAACCGCTAAACATGTTTCTACGACATTAACGCGAGAGTTACCTTTCTTCAGGAGAGGGCAGTCGACCTTCTGTCCCGATCTAGCAGCTCTAGACGACTCAACTGCTTACTGAACAGAGCTCCTTTTACTCTTATCCCTATCGACTTAGAGGACGAGACCATCTTTTGTTCTGCACGAATCATCTCTCGCTCCTCATGGATAATCTTCTCAGCCGCCTCAAGTTACCCAATCAACTCAGCGACTGGCATATTTTGAAGAACATCGCTATAACTGTAGCATAACTGATTAAGGTCCTTATGCAGCGAGAAGAGTATTATGTCTGCCTTGATGCACTCATCAATGCGTGCACCATCAGACTCCATGCGAGTGAACTGCTCCACCAGCTTCTGGACATGTTCCCTTACGTGAGTGCCCTTAGCCATGATGATCGACATGACAATGTCTAAGTTCCTCTTCCAGTCAAATGGTTTGGGACTGGTAAGTTGTTTTCCTTTAGAATTAACAGACAACAGTTTGAACGACATGATGAATATCCTGAGAATCATGCAAATAGTTTTACAGATTAAACACATTTGAATTTAACTACTAATATTGATATCCTCAAAACAATATTAATTTAAATTCACCGACATCTCAAAACACCGTGAGTAATGCATGATACGAGGTTAACCCTACAAAACTCAACATTCGCCTGAGAAGGGCTTTTCAAGAACCCATTAATTTCCATAAGTCAAAACCAAATTCATGACGAACGAAATTAATAGTCAGTCTTCATTTGGCCACGCAATAGAATTCAGGGACCCCGAGGGGGTTAATAAATTTAATCGCATTCAAAGTGAATCCCATTTCTCGGTCCTAAGGTTGTCAAATTTGATTATACGTCATCCGATGGAAGCCCGTACGCTCTGATAAGATTTCCTCTAACCGTCTAATTAGAAAATTGTCCTGGTAATTACCTACAATTAATTTTAGCAATGTCACCCGAGGGGGAGCCCATTACCGCAGCTTAATTGATTTACCGACAAACTAGAAATGGAGGCCTTAGGAATTTTACAATTAACTTTAATTTTAAATCTCTTCTCAAACTTGGTATTATTTTATGAGGATTTTTAACTATTTATGAAATTCTAAATTAATTTATGTTAATGCAATAATTAATTATCATGCATAATAATTCATGTAATTCTAAATTAATCTATGCCAGTGCACTAATTAATTATCATGCATAATTTATTGATACAATTCTAAATTAATCCTATGCATTACATAATTAATTAACATGCATAATTATTCTCGCAATACTAAATTAATCCCATGCACAAACATAATTAATTAACATGTATAAATAATAATTAATGACATAATGAATTTAAATAAATAAATAAATCTACTATTATGGCCATTAAATATTGAGTCTCCTTAAACAAGAAAACTGTGACAGTTCTTTCCCTGTTAAACTGGAACTCCTTTAGCAGTAGAATTCTGGTTGATATTGTACTGCTTGATCATCAAGCAAACCTCTCCACCCCTCAGCAACCGCCCGCCTGGCTGCCGCCCGGCCGCCGGTGGTCGGAAAATCGCCGATTTTTTTTATTTTATTTTTCGAGGCTCGTTGATCACTTGTGATCTCCCGGTCATCAACACACGATCAAAACACGAAAAATATAATATACAAAATTATATAATTCGATTCTAGATCCAATGAATGGATGTACATGTTTTTTAAACAAATAATTAGATTTATCCGATCAACCCCCAGGCGAATAATTATTACAAACATATATCCATCAAGTCCTAGACATGTCTGAGGCTTTAAAAACAAATTTAAAACCATACATCACATTCAACAACATTCATCAAACACATAGTCGACCATAATAGTGGATTAACTATTTTTCTGCAAAACCGGGTTATGCAAATATAATCTAATATATGGTTGAGTTTGAACACATCTTGTCAAATAAAGCCGTAAAAATACGAACTTTGTACAAAACGAATTAACCAAGCGCTCTTATACAACTTGTTGGGATCTGTGAGGATCTTGTTATGTCGGGTCGCGCCTTGGTAGCGATCGTCTCGCCGGTCTTTGCAGCTTCTCAAGGCGGCGGTCCGTCTGGGCTGACGGCGATCGGCACCGCCGATCGCCGGTCCTCGAGCCTTCGGGTTCGTGGATCGTCTATTGCTGTAGAAGATTAACGGGTCTCGATAACCATTGGATCATCTACTGTATTACTCAATACACCCTTCTTCAACTTGTACCAGTGGAGCAACAAGAAGAAGATAAAGCTCGAATGAGAACTGAGAGAGACAGAGATAGGGGGCGGCGTGTATGTCGTGTAATATGACAGATTGGTTCTATTCTCATGAGCTTAATGATGCATATATAGAGCTACAGTAGGGACTCTTAGGAGATTAGGAATAGAGCTCCTTAATTAATTAGACTAACTGTGGGCCAAGCCCACTCCTCTAATTAATTAAATAATATTAATGAGCCACCAACATTATATTATTTCACTCCCTTTTCCTAGCCCAAATTACATTTGAGACTCCAATAATAATTACTCGATTTATCTCTCCACGTTTAAGATATAATGTTCATTAATTAATTCGATTACTGACAATCAAGATTTAATTAATTTATTATTATTTCACCGAAGATAGCGCTCGTTCATCACATTCTTATTATGCCGGAATTTAATCTACATGCAGGGTTTAGCATAACAATCCTTCATGAACTCACTCCGGGGACATCATCAAACTAACGCACATGGAGACCGTAAATATCATAACAACACTTCATATATATAGTAATATTACCCAAAACAGTGGGAATATTGATCCAGCAAACTGAACCTCACCCAAGTGAATCAAAGTAATATATATTATATATATCAGTATAAAATGAACTTCTCTTCTTTGGGATCCTGTTCAATACATAAATGTACTAGTGCAACTAATCAGTCAAGACAAACTGTACAGTTGACACTACAACTGTTCGGGAGGGGTGTTTCATGTCCATCTAGGTTGTGAACAACTATTCTTGTTCGCAAGTAATTGATAGAGTGATCTTCGGTTCGTCCGATGACGACCCACCCTATGTAAGTGCAGAACAACATAACGTAGAACTTGTTTAATCTAACATGATTCTCATTCATAAAGGGCAAATGTGTAATGACATGCAAATCCAAGCTTTCAGTATATAACACTAACACACACTATGTGCATTGAAATGATTGGTTAGACTAGTGCAGTGTGTGCATTGAACGGATCCCAGCGAAGATAAGTTTGTTTTGAACTGATAAGTAAACAAACTAGACGTCGGTTAATTATTGCGTACTTTTAACTCGTAAGATATAAACAAGCACATGCATATAGTAGCTGCTAATCTGATTCACCAAAAAGTGAGATCCATTATGCTAGATCAATAATCTACCATGTTTTGGGTAGTGATGCTGTGTGTATGGTGTATTGTTCTATTATCTACGGCCACCGTCTGCGATAGTCTGATGATGTCTCCGAGATGAGCTCAAGAAGGATTATTACGTTAAACTCTGCAGGTGGATTAAATTCCGACATAATAATAAAGCATTGAGTGGTATTAGTCTCTGCACAACACGTCAATTAATTATATTACAAGTAATTAATTATGTTGATGGTAGGATCCAATCAACGGTTAAATTAAGATTTAGTGACGATAAGGATGCGGACTAAAAAAGACATACGGAAAAATTAGGCTTCTTTATATTAATCACTAGGTCTGCCTCTAATATCGAGGTCGACACTTTTGTCACACTTTGAGTATTTACGGGTAATTATTACAGGGTGAGTTGTAATTGTTGAGAGAGAAATAGTTAGTGCCAGTTTAAGGATACTATAAATAGACAACTCATTTCATTTATTATGGGTTGTTGAATCTGCCACCAACTATTTCTCTCTCTACAATTGAAGTCCCGAGGTAAACTCAACTCCCGAGCATCCCGTCCGTCGACCTTGCGCCGCCGACCGGAGCCAACTGCAACCAGCCCCGTCCCGCGACGTTGATTAGACGACCGCGAGCCGCGGCGGACTGAGCACCTTGGCAATTGTGTTCCACGAGCCACCGCAACGACCGGTGATCCGACCCCGGCGATTGTTGGAGGATCTTGTTGAAATTATCTTTTGTAAATAAAATTAAAAAAATATTTTATTTGTTTCTATAAAATTTTCCAATATAAATAAATATAGGATATTTGTTCCCAAAAAGTAATTCCAACTAAATATAGCTTATTCTAATAGAATTAATACAATAATAAAATTCATCATTATGGCAACAATATTGAGATAAATGTAACTTATGCAATAAAATTGTAACTTATGCAATAAAATATAAACATTTTTGTGACAAAAAATAAATTTATAATTGTTGCTCGACAAATCATAAAAAAAAAAAAAATTACATCATGTCAAAGAAAATCATCACAAATATAAATATCTTTTAGATGTGGACCAAAATTGATAATGCAACTAAACATATTAGATTGAAGTTGAGACAAATTATTTGGTCGATATAAAAAGACATAGTCAAATTAGAGGACCAAAATTACCGCTGTCACTTGTCTTTTGACATGTCACATAAATAACCCTGGAATTTTATCACTCCATGCCAGTACCTAATCCGACGATCGGGATTAGTGTACCAAAAATTTTAAAAAGTGATACAAAATTAAGGTACCAATTTCGAATAATGGTCATTTTACAAGACAAATAATTGAAATTTTACCATACATTATTGATATTCACCACATTCCCTCCAAATTCACTAGTATGTAGGTAAAGAATACAAAAGGCTCTTGGAAAATGCATCTCTTTGCATATAGTTATTAACTAATTTTAGCTTATTTCTCACTTGGAGCAAATTGATTGTTCTACTTCTCACCATACATATATATAAACATATACATAATTGGTTTGTCTAGAGACCTTTGCCACCCGGAAGATCGATCCATTCAATCTGAATATCTACTTCTCCACACTCGACATCTTTTAGTCTAAGGATCATGTCTTGTGTCATCTTCCCATTGTTCCAAACCACAGAGCTCTCGTCTGCTAAGCAGTTGTCTCGGTTGGGCTGAACCCTGTCTACTTTAGTCCCATTTGGGAGACTTTGCAATCCCATCTTCAGGCAATCTATTAAAGGTTTTATGTCGATATTTGCTTTCCCCATGCTGTCGTCTACTGTGAATGTGTCTTTGTCGTACACAGACTGAGATATTATCAAACAATACCAACATATATAACTGTGATTAGAAAAAATATGTTACACAAAGTTACAAAAAAGTATATTCAACAAAATAAGAGGATTTTTTTTTTGGCAAAGGGGAATAATTCTTTTCTTTTGGTAAGCTTCCACTGAGTAGAGAAGATATATATACTAAGCAATTGATTTTTATTTTTTTTGGTCAAATTCGAGACTTACCAAGGTAATCGGAACATTTAGATCCTTAATGTAAATGGTCAGCTCTTCATTCCAATTAGGGTTGCAGTTGCCTCTCACGACCCTTGTTTTCACTTTCTGCGCACAATAGAAANTACTAAGCCGAGTTTCAAGTCGAAATTTGATTAATCCACAAGATCTGTTAATTTGATGCAAAAGGAAATATGAACTTTTGATGCAAATTCGAGTAATTGGCAACCAAAAAAGGCCACGGTTGGTTAACCGTCGATTATTATTATTATTATTATTATTATTATTATTATTATTATTATTATTATTATTATTATTATTATTATACTGTGAAAGTTTTTATGCCTTTAACACAAGAAAATCTTCTCTTGATTTCTGGAGCAAGATCGCTCAATCAGAATTCATAGCTAAAAGAAAGATTCATATATATCATAGATAACAACCAAAATTGTCATCTCAATTACATCAAACGAACAATCAGGCCCAAACTGAGATTAATATATCCGTAGAAATCAAACAAATCATATTAATACTGGTACAAAAATTAAAACAATAAAAGGTTACCTGCGTAGCACAGGTGAGAACACAATAAGGATCACTGCTGACTGTGTCCCTGACAGCAAGATTGATACCTCGGCGAACACGAACCCTCAGAAGCCCCAAAAATTCCATCCGAGTTAGAGATATTATGAACTCTTATTATGATGATGATGATATATCTTTTCTTTTTTTTTTTGCTTTTGTCTAACAGAGGAGAAGAAAATGAAAGGGAAATGGTATCCTCAAAAACGCCAGAGATTTAAGGACAGCCTTAAATAATCAATTAATTAATATATAATCAATTAATATATAAAGAAGCAATCTAAATAATCATAATATTAATTATCATCTACATCCCGCCTAAAGATATTACTAAATATTGTAAATTATTTTAAAAAAATTTGCAGTACCTCTTTAAATCGTTTAAATTTTTCGGTAATTTGATAATTTTAGTCAGTATCCCAAACATTTTAAATGTGTCCGCAATTTTTTAACTACTTAACTAAAAACATGATAAAATGATAAATCATTTTTCTTATTTGAATTATATACGTACTATATTTTTCACCAACATCTTATTTTATTCGATAATTTGATAGAAATTTTTAGACATGTTTTCTTTGAAAAATAATTTAGAATATTTTTAGGTGACTTCACATCTTTTTAAATAGTTTTTAGACATGTTTTTTATTCAAAATAGTTTTAAAAAAAAAATTTAAGTGATATATAAAATATTAGATACTTTTACATACGATTATATAATATTTTAGCATTTTTAATATTTTAAACATATATATCTTATGTTCGTTTATACAAGATAATTTAATATTATTTACAACTGATATAAATAAATTGTACTATATATTAACTCCACATCTTTAATTTATAATTATTATTTAATATTATTTACTATATATTTAATTTATAATTATTATTTAATATTATTTATCTATGCATCGCACGGGAGACGCAATAGTTTATATATCACCTAATTTTTTTTAAAACTATTTGTATATAACCCACATTACATTCTTTTTAGGACAAAAGGGTACTAATTTATTCCACACCACTGATCATTGTAAATAAAAAATAAATAAATTCACGTTACCTAATTTGGGGGGCCCTACAAATCATTACGCTCCCACGTTTTTTTTATGTAGGAAATGCTGATAAAGTTGAATAAATATGTGGAAAGGAAAACTCCAGTTAATGGTTTGAGTCTGGATGTTTTTTAATTTTTATAGTATCCAGTTTTCCGGCTAAATTGCAGGATATTTTGAGAAAGACACCAAATCCAGCTCATATACATGGCCCAAAGAAAATATTCTTTACTGATATGTATAGCTTTAGCGAAAATACACATACACGTTTAAATCAAACAACATGTACCAATTAACGAGATTTTAAAGTTAAACGCAGATTTGTAGCCACATAAAACTTAACTACCCAAAATTACGAAGCTACAACAGAAGGAAGAAAATTTGTGGAAATCAACTCAATCTACCCCAAAATCAGCTTGCGAGAAACTCACTAAAAAGGAAATTGTTGGAACAATCCAAAACAGAAAAACTCACCTTTCGAGTATGGAAATGTGGAAATCGTGTCGAGAGGGAATTTTCTGAATCTCGAGCTCGCGAACACTTTCGATTTGGGAGATTGAAGGTATATTTCGAATATTTTTCGTCTGATTTGAAGTAGCCAATGCTATTTTCATTGAACAGAAGCTTAATTTTCAACAATGGCGGCTTGGGTGTATTTTTTTTTTTTTTTTAGCCAATCCGTTTTTTGTAGTATTAATTGAGGTATTTTTGTGGTAATCTGCAGCAAAATGTCGAAAATTATGGTGTTTTTGCACTACAATGGAGAGTGGTGTAACAACATTTACATTGATTTTAAAGTTGGGGGAATATCTATGAATCAGAATTGTTGTTTCAGTGATTTCACCAAGCAAGTTGCAGATTTACTGAAGATAAACCACATGGAATCAAGGTGGAGTTTTAAGTATCAGGTACGAGATGGATATCCAACCATTAAAATTGATGATGATCAAAGCCTTGGATTCTACATGGATTTGAAGTCAAGGGAAGTTGATTACACTAAGTTTCCAGTATGTGTGATTAAGGAACAAAAAAATACTTTGATTCCAGTTCCACTCCTCATCAATGCCGATCACAGCGAAGTTGCAGGGAATGAGGGCATTGTTGCTGCTTTGGACTTTGATCAATTTGACTATGAAGGTTCAAAGTATATGAATTTTATGGATTTTGCAAGAGAAGCTGCCAAAGCCATGTCGTTAGCTGCATCAAGTGTTGAACAACAACAGACCACATACGGAGCTGTTGATACGACATCAGGTAATGCGGTCGAAGTGATGCACAATCCATCAATTGGACATTCATTTTCCAGCAAAACTAGTCTGCAGAAAATGCTTGCGTTATATGCAATCAAGCACCAGTTCCAATTCGAGGTACAAAAATCGTGTCCTAAATAGTACTTCGTAAAGTGTGTATGGGATGGGTGCAATTGGTTCATTAAATCATCTCGAGTAGGACAATCGAGTATGTTCAAAATCAGGGAAATGGTGAAAGATCACAACTGTCCATTTGAGGTGAGAACAAACAACCAACGACAAGCTACGTCAACACTTGTTAGTGAATGCATAAAGGGGAAATTCACAAACGTGACAACAAAATACAACGCTGCAGAAATTATACACGATATAAAGTTGACATATGGCATCGATTTATCATACAAAAAGGCATGGAGATCAAAGCGCAAGGCTCTAGATGTGGTACAGGGAAAACCGGATGAATCATACGAATACATTCATGAGTACCTCCAAAAGCTCTGTCACTCGAATCCCAGAAGCATTGTGAATCTCTGTACTACTGAAGATAAACGTTTCGTGTACCTGTTCATGTGTCTAAATGCTTCGATCAAGGGCTGGCTACATTGTAGGCCTATCATTGTTGTTGATGGCACGTTTCTAAAGTCTACATATGGAGGAGTTTTACTCATAGCGTGTACGCAAGATGCAAATTCGCACGTACTCCCACTTGCTTTCTGCATCGTGGACTCGGAAAACAATGAGTCATACTCTTGGTTTTTCAGCAAGTTGAATCTGCCCTACCTGAGAGAGAGGGATTATGCATTGTCTCAGACGCTCATGAAAGCATCAAATATGCCATATCAAAGGTAACTATGAAAACAACAGTATATTTCTTCTTTTTATGGATGACCTGCAAGATAAGTGTCGGCTTTTGAATGATTATGTTCTGTGCTTTATAAAATGTAGGTATATCCAGAAGCTTCGCATTGCTTGTGCACTTACCACCTCGCCAACAATCTGAGGAATAACTATAGAATAGCGACAACGGAAGTTAAGCATGCATTTATTTCAGCCTCTAGAGCATATACAAAGAAAGAGTTCAACAGGTATATGCTGGAACTGAAGAAGTTGGATCCAAGGGTACCAACACATCTTGAAAAAGTAGGTTTTTACAAATGGGCTCGTATCCACTGCCAAGAAAATAGATTCTTCACAATGACGTCAAATGCAGCAGAAACTATAAACTCGGCTACGAAAGTGGTGCGTGAATTACCTATAACAACGTTGCTTGAATCTTTGAGATCAATACAACAAAAATGGAACGTGTCAAATCGAGATGAGGCAAAGTGCATGTTTACTATTCTGACAAAAAAATCAAACAATATCCTTGAAGAAAATTACAAAGTGGCTTCCCGTTTGTTTGTAAGTTTATATTATGTTTATATTGTAATAAGTTAATAGAATAACTAATCTGTATGAAACTGATTTTGTAGATGAAAAGGAATTTGTGTATATGTTGACAGGTCCAGAAGGCGAGCGACCAAGTTTATAAGGTGTATAACGACGTGTATTCACATGTTGTAAATTTGGATGCCAAGACATGCACTTGCAATCAGTTTCAAATGGACGAGCTACCATGTCCACATGCCATACGCGTCATTCGGTCTTTACCTATTGATCCAGTGCCATTTTGCTCTGATTATTACAGGACGACTAACTTTTTGGAGACGTATGGTGAAGTAGTTTATCCTATCGAAGGTCCGCAAACATTTGATGCTGTGGACAATAAGAAACAGAGACAAGTGCAACCACCTATAGACAAAGCGAAATTGGGGCGTCGGCGAAAACAACGATACAAGTCTCCATTTGAGGCTCCTAAAAAGAACAAGTGTGGAAAATGCTACGAGAGGGGCCATAATGTAAAGACCTGTCCAAATCCTCCAAAGATTAGAGTAGATAACCATTGATGACACTTGTTGAAGTTGCAGGATTTTTTTTTTCAATTATTTTCAAAGTTGATGCTCTGTTGATCTAATTTGGTGCTATGTTGGGGACTACCAGTTTACAATGAGTTTTATGTTCTGGACATAACAAGTTTTTATTTTTTTTTTTATTTTTTTTTTTGGTTTTTTCCTAATATGAGTAAATATATATGATTCTATTTTAGTGTCAACAAAGAATATTTTTTGAGTGCATGAGTTAATATATTGGTTTTTACATAGATTGCTATTGGTCCTTGAAATTGTGTTATATTGGTGGTATCGATTTTTGAACAACATTTAGAGATTAGAATGTGTTTGATGATAGTGTAGTTGTGAATGAATTTATATGTAATTTAATAGTTAAGAAAATGTTTAGATTATCCAAAGAGAAATTGAGAAAATACAAAAAGTAAACACCAAATGGACACATTATAAATTAAAAACAATTAAACTTGCTAAAAATATTGTGTAATTAAACAACTACTAAAAATAAGTCAGTTATTCATATTAAAACCATCAACTTTTTCACAATTATAATATAGTTTAGAAATTCCATAAACAAACACATAAATTACACAAGTTCAAAAAATATTGGTACCTCATAGTCAATGGTAGACATGAAAAACACTACAAGTAAAATACATAAATATGTTACTCAGTAAAATATACTATAAGTAAAATACAGAAATACCACAAGTATTCCTTGAACAAACATAAGAATTGGAGAAAAATGTAATATCATACATAAAAACACCAAGAAATAAACCTGATAACATACAATCATTCAAAACATGTCCAACATATTCCATGACACACCATGCCCAAAAGGAGAAACACCAGAGTTTAGTTTGTCTACATAGTCTGACAAAAAATACATGATAGAACAACAATGTCAACCAAACTCGTTAAACATCAAATTCAGATGCTAATTAGTATAGGGAAGTACTAGCAAACTTCGATAATTTGCCGGCAACGGACCAGGCGAATCATCATCACTCTCGGAATCTTTTTCCTGCTTCATTTTTCCATGTGTGTACAATAGGTATGAAAACCTTGACCGCTCGATATCAACGTCAAACGTAGCAGCATTGATGGGCTCATTAGAAACAATATACTCCGCAAACGAAGCAAAGAATACGCCACAATCACTGGCAAGTATGAAAAACAAAAAATACAGAAAAAATGAATGTAATTAATATTTAAATAGAAAAGAACTATCAAAGTTATAAACTATATTAAAATACAACTTACCAGAATAGCTGCTGGGGCAAATCTTTCACGAAAATGACATCAAGAGGATCATTCTCTGCCTTTCCCGAGTATGGACCAATGTTTTTTTTTATGTCAGCACGTCTAGAGACAAATTTTATCAAAGCAAGAAATATGGGGATCAATATGGAATATCGCTTGACACTCTCTAGCACAACCTGGTCAAAATCAGTCGATCGATAGGAGTTATAAATCATCAACGTTCTAGTCGCGAACGACAACCTCTTTAATATCCAATGGCCAACACCTTCCAACTCAACATGAATCGGAAAGAGTACGTAATCAACATCGAGCCATGACTCCCCGCACAGAATTTTGAATCCAAACATGTAGTCGACAATGACACTATCGATCGTACGAATACGGGGGTCACATGTGTTAATAATGTATAAAGAATATAGTGATTTTATCTGCTGGTCGAAAAAATTATCAGTGGTAGTAAATTTCTGAGAAGGTGGTTCAAGAGCATACAATCCAATCTTTCGGATGTAGTAGAACAAAACATCAATATGCTGAAAAAAAATATTTAAAAATTAGAACGCGAAAAAGAAAAAAGGATGAAGACAAACACAGTTAAATGATACTTACACTACCATCAAGGAAACAATTGGATTCATACAAGGTGAAGAACCAATTCTTATCCAAAACCACGTCAATATTAAAATCAAATGGGGGGCTTAAGGTTGTGTTCTTCTTGTCATAGTACACGAACCTTTCGGAAGATGAATTAAATATGAAATAAGAAGAATGAACAAATGAAGAAATGTAATAAAAATAACAAAATGAAAGTACATACCCTTCATTTTTCTTACGCCGATTCTTAAGTTACCCACTTTGAACCACTCAATGAGATCCGAAGTTAAATCAAACCGCATCGTATTTCAAAAATCAGTGTCAAAAGGGCATGACTTACAAATAACTTGTCCTTTTTTTACACGTTTGATTTTCTCAAATGGAATGTCGACCACCGACACAAGATCATCCACATTTTGGTTACCCCGTATACCAATATCAAGACCTCCAATAACACCAGGAGTGTCCTTCATTAAAGAAACATAATAGATCAATAGCTATGCATAAAAATATTAAGCTATATACTTCGAGGAAAACATGAGGTTTACTTTACGACATCGAAAGGTAAGATAAACTGTGAATAAACTTTTTGACTTCAGTTCAAGGAAAACATGAGGTTTACATTTAGACATCAAAAGGAAAAATACACTACAGATAAACCAACAAAAAGCCACAGATAAATCAACAATAAACCACAGATAAACCACACACATATATATATATGTATAACCACAGATAAACCAACAAAAAACCATAAATAAACCACAAAGATATATATAAGTATAACCACAGATAAACCAACAAAAAACCACAGATAAACCACAGATATATATATACGTATAACCATAGATAAACCAACAAAAAACCATAAATAAACCACAAATATATATATAAGTATAACCACAGATAAACCAACAAAAAACCACAGATAAACCACAGATATATATATATATACGTATAACCACAGATAAACCAACAAAAAATCACAGATAAACCACAAATATATATATATAAGTATAACCACAGATAAAAAAAACACACAAAAAAGTATATACACAAGAGTAAAAGTATAACCAAATATAAACCAACAAAAAACCATATTGAAACATTTTGATGAACAGTTGTAAATATAGAAGTTATATACACAAGAGTAAAGTCATATTACATTTTTGTTGGCAGTTAGCATGCTTTTTAATTTTCCCCCGGTCGTCCTATCAATCTCATCCATCATTTGCGGGGTCAACACAGGGAGACCATCAACATCGAAATCTACATTATGTTCACCATTCCCCTGTACAAACTGAGAAGCATATCAACCAAATAAAAAAAGGATTACTGATTTTAAATGTAGACTTAGTTGTGATCATAGAAATAAAATCAAATAATTACACTTACAACTCCAGCATCAACTTCCTTGTGGATCCCAACGTTTTCTTGATGACGACTACTTTCTGGAACATCGTTGGGTTTAGCACCTTCTCCACCATTTAATCCCTTAGAAAGTAAACACAGTTAACTTAGATAAAATATAAATTACGAAAACTCTGATGATACAGAATAAATTTAACTTAGATATGTTATGTTAAGAAGAAAAAATTGTAGATTGAGCATAAACCGTTCGAGAAATATCTTGGTTATCCACATCATGGGGGAGATCTTGTTGTTTACCACTTTCTTCATGCTGACACATAGTTAAGTGAAAATATTAAAAAAGGAAACACATGTATTCCATGTATATATATATATATGTAAAAGTAAACCAAAAATAGACCAATTATAAACTTACCAGCATTGTTTCTTTAAGACTGAGTATCTCATGCATCACTTTAGTCGAAAAGTCAGTAAACAACTTCTTCAAATCATCCGAATCATTCATAATCTTCGCTTGGTTTGAAGACAACTCGTTTAAACGTCCTATAAAAGGAGACTCGGTTGCACCAGGAACAGAGAATGTAGGAGTACTTTTAGATTCATTACGGATGAACTCGTTCCTTTCGACAAAAAAACCGTCTAGCTGAAGGATCGTCTTCTCTGATTCGGTGGGAGTTATATTTTTGAACTGTAGGGATTAATACACATTAAAAAATAAAACAACTTAAAGCAATGTTATGAAAAGATAACTTAATAGTACAATATTATAATAAGCAACTAATAGAAACCTTATCTGATGGCAAGGTCAAGAAAACCCTCTGGATGATTCGTCTACCACATCTCATGTGTACCTCCCAATTTAACATCCGGGGTACATTAGGAACTGAAAGACGGGTACATATGACTCCATCTGTGCTATTACACACCTCATAAAACCACACCTGAAGCAATAGAATAAACCCACGTATCCTATAAAGATATACTCTTTTTTCAGTGCCATCTAATTTTTGAAGCAAAGACTCCTTGTTACGAGACGACATCTTTAGATAATCAAGGGTGTAGTCATACACCTCTTTACCCCACGGATAGTTATCACAATCTTGGCTATCAAGAATATCTAAGAAACACCTATCAAACAAAAGATTATCCTGAGCACCCATGAGAAAATACGCGAGAAAATGAAGCTTGGCCAGTTTCACTCCATCATGGTCATTTATCCACGCTCTGTTAAGAAATAGACATTTAATAGAATGACGGTTCAAGCCAACATTGGCGAAATATCTGTCAAAAAGACCATCAGGGACGGGGGGATAACAAAGCTTTTTACATAAGCCATTACAATTCAGACCACTTATCACAGCGAACTCCTCGACCCCAAATCTCATGATCTTCCCACCAAAGTCAAACCACATTTCATCCAACCTCGGTTGGTGTACTTCTCGTAATGAAATCAAATTGACAACTTGATTCTGAATCTTATAATGAGGTAGGTCTATAAATTTACCAAAAGCAGGATTTCTAAACACCTCCAATTGATCGTTGGACAACAAACGCTTAATGTCAGCAATAGGTGTGGTAGAACGACTGTTATCATTGCTGTTGATTATCTTCACGATCAATGCTCTTGAGTTTGGAAAAAGCAATTCCCAATCCTAATGAAAACAACAAACAATTGATACCAACAATAGCAGTAAAACATATAGAATAGATCTAAGAGTTTATACAGACATGAACATTAGTACCAACAATGACATTATTTGCTTGTCAACATAGATAGCAACAATTTTTGTGAGGATCAACAAATAAATCAATTAAAAAAAATTGGACAAAATTAAAGATAAATTATATGAACACTGATACTAGGAAAAATACTTCTAAAGGAAAAAAATACCTTGTGTTCTCTTTGGTGTTTATTCCTGGCATCTTCATCTTGAAACTCGGAACAATTCGATTTATGCCTATGTGTGTTGCCCTTGGACCTCCTCAGTACTGATTTGTTAGCCTCAGAGCTATCCTCACTTTCTTCTTCATCCACAGGAACACATTGTTCAACTTCGAAATCAGAATCGATGTCATCTGGATATTTAACCTTCCTCTTCCCATTAGCATCTCCTTTTCGCTCCATAGCAATCTTCTGAGAAAATCACTTCTTCTGAGCACTGGAACGAGTTATCGGACATCTGACATGCGAGTATTCTCCAATACCTTTGGTCTGCACATTCTTCTTGCCAAACTGAATTTTCTTTTGAACAAGCCTCTGACGGCGCTGAACTTCAACTTTCAGATGATTTTGCTCCAGATTTCCTTCGCCTCCAGATGAAGTATCAGAGACATAATTTTCATCCTCAACTTTCGCCATCAATTCATCTACAAAATTGATTTTTGAATTTTACTTTGAACAAATTAGGGAAGAATGAAGAAAAACGGTGAGCATCGACATCAATTCAGATCTGCAATTTTTGATATGCGTGTGGGCAGGAAGCGTGTTTGAGAAGAGCCGAATCTCGAGAAATCTTGAGATACAGTTTTATTCACACTAATTAGCACTAATTAATCAGACTCCTAAAGTGGAATTGAACGTGTACTAATTTTGTATTTTCTGACCGGAGGAAAAGTTAATTGCTAAGATTTTTTGATTCTCGTTAAAATGGCAAAATGAAAATATTTGTACGTCTCCGGGGTAATTTTTTCTATAGCTTTCAGGAATTGGACTCCACACTAATGTTGGGAACCCACATACCACTCGGCTATGCTATGAGAGGCTAACTCCAAATGTTTTGTTTATCACAATGAAATTGTTACTATAAAGGCAAGCTTTTTTATTTACTAGTGCATATTCAGTGTAATTCACGAAAAAAAGATTGTATAATATACAAAATATAATAACATAATATCTATATATTTATATATATATAAAGAGGAGCAACAAACCATTAAATTATATTATCATGCATTAAATTTTATTATCCCTCCAAAACTTTCAACATTCAACATTATTAGTTTTTTGTATTAAATTTTATTATCCCTCCAAAATTTTCAACATTCAATTTTATTAGCTTTCACATACCACATAAAACTGTTACATTCAAATTTGTAATGCTCATTCTTCGATATGATTTGACAGGATTCATGCCTATTTCCTTTTCACTTTACTTATTTGTTGAATGAATGTAACAAAATAATTATTTATATACGTATATATAATATATATAGTGGGCGGATCAAATGCGGCCAACTCTTAAAATGCGGACAGCTCTTAGCAATTACAGACAACTAACATAGCAACTGCAGAGAACTAACCTAACAACTACAGAGAACTAACCTAGCTACTACTAACCTAGCAACTACAAAGAACTAATCTAGCAACTTCAGAGAACTAACCTAGCAACTACAGAGAGCTAACCTAACAACTACAGAGAACTAACCTAGCAACTACAAAGAACTAACTTAGCAATTACAGAGAACTAACTTTGCAACTACAGGGAACTAACCTAGCAACTACAAAGAACTAACCCAGCAACTATTAACCTAGCAACTACAGAGAACTAACCTAGCAACTACAGACTTACATCATAGCATGAGGTGGAGACTTACATCATCAGGTGTGTTTTCTACTACCTCGGCTTGGGAGCAGATAAGGCTGAGGGATCGGCCTAATCACCTTTTCGGGGCTATCTGGAGTGACCTTTTTACGCCTACTATTTCGGTATTCCTTTGGCGCCTTCTCTTGCGCCGGATACCCGTTGATACTGTGCTGCATGCGAGGGGGATCTCCTTCCCCTCTCGATGTGTGTGTTGTTCTGAGACTGGACGCCATGAGACCGAGACCTTTACCCACCTTTTTCTAGAGAGTGAGATTGTGAGGAGAGTGTGGGAGCATT
>BKCP01008293.1:608740-620129 GCA_008636005.1 Striga asiatica
ACTGCGTGAGAGAGTTGAGCTTGACAGACCGCAGACGAAAGAGAACTTCACCCAGGTAAAGAAATTAGAATTGTAAGTTTTTGTTAATTGTAAATTGTTTTATTAATTGTAAATTGTTTTATTAATTGTTTTATTAATTGTTTTATTACTACTATATTAATAACCAAACGGCCCAAGCCCCAAAGACCCAAAGTGCAAAGCAAAAGAAAAGCCTGTGTACCCTACACAAAAGCCATATAGTACAGTACAAATACATTGCATATTAACACATTCGGTGCGGTTCGGTTAAAACTGCACCTTTCGGACACAAAACCGAACCGCACCGAACTATTTGCGATTTTTCAAATTTTTGACCGCACCGCAACCGAACTTTTCAAAGATCGAACCGAACCGCACCGAATACATCGGTTCGGCTCGATTTTTCAGTTCGGCTCGGTTTTACTCACCCCTACCCATAATGTTGGACGTGTGGACAAAAATAAAAGAGCGAAATTTCTTTACACCTCAATACATACGTGCACTTTATTTTACACACTTCATGTTAAAAATAAAAAATAAAAAACTTTTCTTTCACCCCAATATTCACGAAATTATATACGATATAAAATTGTATATTTAAATAAACCGCAAAATTAACAATTATGTTAGATTTTGTCGTATATATACTAACTTTATCAAAATCACACGCATAGTTAACAATTATACGAAACAAATTCGCATATTTGTTAGTGGTATATCCAAATTCACCGCATAATTTTACTTATGCAAATTTATATTGCATATATAAATATTCCATATTCAAATTGATAGCTGCATATCTTACGATTATGCGACACATTTTCGCCAGGGAATAATTTAAAGGGATTCAAATAGTTGTTTAGTTCACGTTGTGGCCAAGAAAGTAATTAATAGTTTAGGGTATAGTTTTGGTACATTTAGGAGGAGGTCCTTAACTTGTAATAAAAAACTATCATCGTACATGCAACCGATTTAATGAAATAGCTACAAAAGATAGTGGAATACCTATTAATTTTAGTGTTCTTATATGTCTGTGTACACTACATATTATCTTTTAACAAAACACTGGAATTTGACATATCCGATTACGAAACACCAAAACTCGACACGTAGGATGGGGACATTCTGAATTAATATATATGAAGGGATTATCGGTGTCCCTTTTTACTTAGTTTTTAGAGCATGACAATGAGCCCAAATTTTGTGTTATGTTGCTATGCCTTAAGAAGGTAAGCATCAATCTCCAAGACCATATTAGCCAGAAACTCAAGATGGCCATTTGGATTAGGTACATTTTCACTTGCCTTTTCATATTCCAAGATCCATTTCACCAAATTCGTGTTAGCTTTTGCGGTGGTGGCCTCAAACGTGGCCTTCAAATGATTGAAGTATTTTGTAACCTCTCCATCAATTAGCTCAAATGTGATTTACATTTTCTCTTCATCAACAACAACTATCTTGTCCTTTGCAATCACCGGAACTCCTATAATAAGATCTCCAGTATCCAACATTAGTTTGGGGATAGAAAAAAAATGGGCATTATATAGGCTGTTTTTTTCCTTATACTTAATAGTCAATACATATATAGGTAGTATGTAAAACGAAAAAATTAATTTACGATATTACCCATCACAAATGTCCAGAGCCTGACAGAACCTAAGCTTTTTCCGTTGCCTTCAAGTACATCGACTTTTTCTAACTTGTTAGGACAAATCTTGGTAATTTTTGTTCTTGTAGATGTCGAATATTTTGGAAGGAGAAGATCTTACTTGAGTTTGGAGCTCAAGTTTATGAAGTTGAGCCATTTTNTGAACTTATTCATGCACAAAAAGAAACGTTCACTACAAAAAAAAAAAATGTTATATTCCAACGGGTAGTCTTACGATAATATATTCCAACGGAAATTCTAATGGATATTCCAATGGTATAGCTTCCGTTGGAATGATTCCAACAGAAATTCCAACAAAAATATTGAGTTGGAATGACTTTTCCATTGAAATTTTAGATGGAATTTGATGATTCCAACAACTATTTTTCCAACGGTTTTTTATCGTAGGAATTTCCGTTGGAATGTGAAATTTCTGTTGAAATTTTTATTTCCACCTCCGTTGGAATCGTCAAAATCCAACGGAAATTCCAATAGAAAATTCATTCCAACGGAATATTTCTGTTGGAATTTTCGTTGGAATTCCATTAAAATATATTTGTATTGGAAATTTACATTAGAATTTCATAATTTTGTTGTAGTGGTTGCCATTGTTCAATATTCGAGCAAATAATATCAACAGTGGTTGGTGTTTCCAAGTAATGAAGTGACAATTCACTACAAAAAATTGTTATATTCCAACGAAAAATCCTATGGTAATATATTCCAACGAAAATTCCAACAGAAATTTCTACGGTCAAAAGCCGTTGGAATTATCGAATTCCATCTAAAATTCCAATGAAAAATACATTCCAACGGCTTTTGACCGTAGAAATTTCTGTTGGAATATGAATTTCCATTGAAATTTTATTTCCCCAACGTTGGAAAATCTATCGTTAGAATCGTCAAAATCCCACGGAAATTCCAATAGAAAACTCATTCTAACGGAATATTTTTGTTGGAATAATTCCAACGAAATTTCCGTTGGAATTATTTCAACGGAAATAATAGCATTGAAATATCCATTGGAATTAGCGTTGGTATTCTATTGGAATATATTTCCGTTGGAATTTTATCATTTTCTTATATTGACTTGTCATTCATCAGAAGCTTTTTCCTTCACATAGAGAATGTTACACATAGTTCTACAGCGGGTCGAGGATGTTAAGAGAGGTAGAGGTCGGCCTAAACTCACTTGGGAAGAGTCGGTTAAGAGAGACCTTAAAGATTGGAATATCTCCAAGGATTTAGTGGTGGATAGGAGCGCTTGGAGGCTCGCTATCAACGTGCCAGAACCGTGACTTTTGCTCCTTTCTCTCTCTCTCTCTCTCTCTCTCTCTCTCTTTTTTTTCGATCTCTTCCTTTCGGTTCGAGTCTTTTGTGTTTCTCTTGGGTTTCATCTCTAGCCTACCCCTACTTGCTTGGGACTAAAGGCTATGATGTTGTTTTTGTTGTAGAGAATGTTACACATGCAAACAAGATAAAGCAAAAGGTCCTTTTCGCAAAACTCGGTTTATAGCCTATAGATGTCTGAGAGCGCACTCTTTTGATAGGATACAACCACTTTATAAAGCACATATACGTACACAAAGCAATGGTATCAACTTGAATTCAAAGGTGTTAAAATACTCGTTTGACACTGTTCCACAAACTTAAGCGTGTTTTAGAAGATTTTCTTGTTAAAATGCAAAATAAATTAAGTGGATGCTTTCTATTTAATTACTTGTAAATTAATTACGTTTTTAGTATTTATTACATATAATATAGGGTATACAATTATTATAGTATGTAATGTGTAGTTCTAACAGAAATTCTATGGCGCCCATATAGGCACCATATGGTACCATAATCTTCACGATCTAACGCCTAATATTTATTGTGGAATTGATAGAATGGATATTAGGCGTTGAATCGTGAGATTATGGCACCATATGGTGCCCATATGGGCGCCATAGAATTTCTCGTAGTTCTAATGCTTTAGGAGAAGGTTCACATAATAGATATCTTTATTATATTTGTTTACCATATATGTTTTTTGAATTAATGAATTAGATTCTATATTATAATTAGTTTTCTCTCACTTAGAGGATAAGTAATATGTGGCAATGACTATAAAAGGATGGTTTGCTCATACATGAAGGATGCTAGACAATTTGGTGAAAATCTAAGCAGGATTTGGAAAGATTCACCGCAAGAACTCTTGGATTTAGAAGATCGACTAGTTTAGAAAAGTCATATTCCTGCATAATTTTTGAAACACAATTTTGATGATCTCCAAATCAAGTACATGGATTCTATTTGAAGGAAACTTATTCTAAATGAAGGATATTGAATATCACGTCAATCCAAGATGCTCTTATCTTGTTATATTGTCTTTTATACATTGGATCACGAAATGTAGATAGAAGAGTTGAGTTTTATTGTTCTCTCGTGAGGATATTAAGTTAATATATTTTCTGAGAATTCATGACCTTGTTGATTATATTTTATAGTTTATGAATTCAAGATTTCAGTTTGTAATCTTGTATCTCTAGAAGACTGAAACACACGACCTTTGCACTTTTGGTTATTGTCAGCTTGGAGGAATTCTCATAATAGTTGTTAGTCTATGTTGTTGGTAAGAAAGTAGTTAGTAGGATCATGTATAGTTGTGGTAGGTTACGGAAGAAGTCCTTTACTTGTAATTCCAAACTATATACTGCATGAAGCAACTGATTTGCTAATTAAAAAGCTCTGAGGGGTAGTGAGTACTCCCTGAAAACATATTTTAAGTTGTCGTTTTCACTTATATTTTGTGTTTTTACACATATTGTGCTGTACCCCTGAGCCAGAGCTCTGAGGGGTAGTGAGTACTCCCTGAAAGCAAATTTTAAATTGTCATTTTCACTTATATTTTGTGTTTTTACACATATACCCCTGATCCATTTTTCATAAATTGTAAAGAAACATGCTATTTTAGTTACTATTTCATTGGGTTCATTGCGCGACCATCTCTCTTTGTCGTATTAATTTGTGTGCTTTTCTCACATGTTTTAAAAATGAGCGAGAGCCATTTATATTGACTAGTTGGTGCATGGTTCTCTCCCATCCGTTCGACTATTAACTGTGCATGTGGTACACCTTCTACTGTTCCAAAAATTATACAATTTTATTATTTTCTAGTTAATAACTTACCCATAGTTTTATTACAATTATATATATATATATATATATGTGTGTGTGTGTGTGTGTGTGTGTATATATAGGGATTGGTTCCAATGCATCCGCTTATTTAAAGTGTGGACGTGAGACTCATTCCTAGCCACAAGATTTAGATCTTGATATAAATAATAATTCTTTATTTTTATTATTTAATTCTTTATTTTTAATTATTTACATATTATTTTGACCATTGACCGTTGACTCTGGCATTGACCGTTGACGTCTGGCGTTGACTTCCGGCGAAAATTGTTGACTTTCGGCGTTAACCGTTGACTTCCAGTGTTGACCCGTTGACCTTAGTATGCATCATGTATGAAAGAATAATTAAAGTCGACTACCTTGTAACTACAGACAACTAACCTTGCAACTACAGACAACTAACCTTGCAAACTGAATATAACTAAACATTGCAAATTAAAACAACTAACCCTGCAACAAGATAGAATTAACTTTACAACTACTGACAACTAACATTGCAACTAGAGAAAACTAACATTGCAACTAGACAGAACTAACCTTGCAACTAACGATAACTAACCATGCAACCAAAGACACACAAAAACACACTCAGACACACTCTTACACACGCTACACACACAAAAGCACACTCAGACACACGCACACCACACTCACACACACACCAGCACACGCAAAACACACACACACACACACACACTGACTCACGCTGCACAGAGACATACACACACAAAGAGAGACATACGCACACACACACACACACACACACATACACACGCACAACGGCGGATGCTCAGCCGGCCTCCGGCGCCACCGCCAGCTGGCCACGGCCGGCGTCTTCTCTCCTTCAATGGCCGGTCCCTATTCTCCCGCACAACATCGTCTACCGGCGTCAGCTGAAATCCGCCATCATCGCTCGTGGCAACGGACTCCGGCAGCCTCCAACTCCAGCGACGGCGCATCTACATGGTTCAGGGCCGCCTGGACGGATGGTGAAAATGACAGATCGTGTTTTTCCCCTTAAGCCCTTTGATGTCTTGCGGCAGAAGCCAGTGAAGACAGGGCTGAGTGAAGAAGAGGATGAATTCGACAGCGTTGGTAAGGGAGATGGCCTCTGACACTTCAGGCAGCGGCGATTGGGGCTACCGCTGGTCGACGGCGGCAATTGGGGCGGTCACGAGACAGATTCTTCAATTTCGTTTTTTTTTCTTCCAACTGAAAGGCAAAGGTCGTATGTGTAGTGGCGAAGAACTTTGTGAGGGAATAATTGGTTTTTGTAGCTAAGGACCTTCTTTAAGAATTTGATATGTTCTAAGGACTTGATTGCAAATTTAAATATGAGGAATTTGCACCCTTTACCATCATGTGTGATTTATATTACACTTATATACTCCTTATATTTTTATTTATAAAATTACCTAAACAAGCCAAAAAATATTTCAATTTTACCTATAACCGTTATTACCTTATTTTTCAAGAAAATTAAATACAAATGAGATACTTAATTTAAATTAAATATCTACTTACCTAAACAATCGGACTCTCTCACTTCAAACCACCCCAATCCCCTCGTTCATCTCTCTATCTCTCTCTCTTTCTCTCAGCAAAACCGCTCCATCCTTGCTAAAAGAATACAACGCAGCGATCCATCCTTGCTAAAAGAATACAACGCAGCGAAATACAGAACCGTCAGTGAAGAAGAGAATCTGAAATCATCCCGAGAATCCTTGATCTGGACGAACTCTGATTTGCCCGCACAACCGTACGTCAGAAATAAGTTATTGTGGGCTAATCAACGCACCTAGTTAGTTATTGTACTTTTCTCTGAAACTCTGATCTGGGTTAATCAACACATCTGATTGACACTCTTTTTTTTTCTTTTTTAATCAACGTACCTTATTTCGGTTGTGCGTAAAAAATCACTCTTTTTTTTAGATTGANAAAAAAACCCACCTGATTTTAGCCCTTCTGAGATTACAGTCCCCAGTAATAGATTTGGTGGTGAATTGATTGGATGAAGTTTGGTGGATGAATTGATTTGGTGCAGAGAAAAAAAACCACCTTATTTCTTTGCTTCCCTTTTTTTTTATTATTATTTGGTGGATATTTGGGTTTTTCTTGTTCATTTCAGATGTTTCTTGCGGAAAATGTGAACTTATTTTATGTTTTCTCAGTCATGTTTGTACGCGGAAACAAATCTTTCAAGCAGTTTAGGAACACAAGAAGTGCTCAATTCCCAGTTATGTTTAGGGAACTTCAGGTCGGGAGGAGGATCTCGGTAAAATCGGCGAACACGCAATTTTTTTGTTTAGTATATTCGCAATTTTTCACTATTTATTTTATGTTTATGTATAGTTTATGTTTAGTATATTAGCAATTTTTTTATTGACGAATTGATTTTATTCAGTATATTGTTAATTTTCGGCAGAAATGAGAATTGCTTATTTGTATCCTTTTGTTTGTTGCTTGCCAATGATATACATCATGATTTATGTTCAGTTGATTTCTAGCTTATTAGTCGAGACTTTGTATTTTTTTTTTCTTGATTGTATTGTTCAATGAAAACTGTAAGATTTATTTTCAGTATATTACTAGTCATGTTTTATTGTTTCAATGTTTTTTTTTTCTCATGACACTAACAAGTAGAAGTTCGACAATATGTAATAGTTAAAAATGTTATTGTCAAGGTTTATAGTCAGTATATTTTCTGTATATTCTGCATTTAAAGATTTATAGTCAGTATATTTTTAGTATATTTTCGGTATATTCTCAAAGGAGCAATATTTAAAAGAAAAAAGATATATATACCATTAAAAAACGATATATATACCATTAAAAATGATTAAATAAATGATATATATACCATTAAAAAGTTGAAAAACTCATTTAATGAATGATCAAAGATAAAACAATGATATAACCATACTTGTGAACCGGAGGCAAGTATGAAGAGGTCCAAGCGAAACCGAGGAAGAGCAACCTGAGGAGGTCTAGACGAGACTTGAAGTCTCGGTGACTAAGTATGAAGTGCTCTATGTGACTAAGTATGAGAAGCTCCCCACGACTAAGTATGGAGAGTAGAGGTGCTCTCTGTGACTAAGTATGAGAAAGTCGAGCTACTCTAAGGAGATAAGTAGAGGTCATCTCGACCTGCTAGAACTGCCAGAAGTCATCTCGACTTGCTAGACTTTGCTAGAGGCCATCTCAACCTGCTAGAGGTCATCTCGACCTGCTAGACTTGCCAGAGGTCATCTCGACCTGCTAGACCTGCGAGAGGTCATCTCGACCTGCTAGACTTGCCAGAGATCATCTCGACCTGCTAGACTTGTCAGAGTCATCTCGACCTGCTAGACTTGCCAGAGGTCATCTCGACCTGTTAGATCTGCTAGAGGTCATCTCGACCTACTAGACCCATCTCGACCTACTAGACTTGCCAGAGGTCATCTCGTCTCGACCTGCTAGAGGTCATCTCGTCTCGACCTGCTAGAGGTCATCTCGTCTCGATTGAACAAGAGGAGCTAGAGCTCATCTCTGCTACTAGACGTCTCCGTGACTAGAGGTCTTCGCTACTAGAGGTCTCCGCTACTAGAGGTCTTTGTGACTAGAGGTCTCCGCTACTAGACGTCTCCGTGACTAGAGGTCTCCGCTACTAGACGTCTCCACTGCTAGAGGTCTCTGTGACTAGAGGTCTCTGCTACTAGACGTCTCCGCAACTAGACGTCTTTGAGACTAGAGGTCTCCGCTACTAGAGGTCTCCACTACTAGACGTCTCCGCTACTAGAGGTCTCTGGGACTGGAGGTCTCTTTAACTACAAGAGCATGATCTAGAGGCAGTAAATGGATAAGAAGGAATCTTGAGCTGACTAGGAGGTAGCTGGAAGATGAACCGCCCGGGGCATTTCGGACACTTCAAGTGAGTCGACCAGGGGATTTTGGATACTTTAAGTAAGTGTTTCCTCCTATGTAAAGGGACTGAGGTAGCCCTAAACCCTAACTTCTACTCATTCTATACACTTTTCATCTCTCTGCTACTGCTGCTCTCTAAGAGCAGCTCTCCCCCACATTCTACACACTTCTACATTACATCTCTACATTATAGAGCTCCATCTTTCTCTCTTCTATTTACTGACTTGAGGGTCGGAGGCCTGACGCCGGGACCTCTCCCGGCGTTAGGTTCTTGCAGGTGTTTGCGGCGATCTAACAACGATTTGAAGGCAGTTCAAACAGGTTGGAGCTCATAACAACCGGTTTACTCCGGATCTGGAAGTAGACCCATCAAACAAAAAATATAAAATTAAAAAATGAACATACAACCATATTCCGATAAAAAAAATATACCTCTCTATCTAGGTTTATAGTCAGTATATTTTCTGTATATACTGCAATTAGAGATTTATAGTCAGTATATTTTCAGTATATTTTTTGTATATTCTCAAAGGAGCAATATTTAAAAGAAAAACGATATATATATCATTAAAAAACTATATATATACCATTAAAAACGATTAAATAAACGATATATGTACCATTAAAAAATTGAAAAACCCATTTAATGAATGATCAAAGATAAAACAAAAAATATAGAATTAAAAAATGAACATGAAAATATAATTGCAATAATAAAATATACCTCTCTGTCTATTATAGTTTTTCTTTTATGTTCTTCTCTTACATGAAAACCCGATTCCCACTCCAAACACAATTATGGAATGCACCTCTCCATCAAAATTGTTCCTATTATTTTGGAGAGATAATCATTCCATAATGAACCAGATTTTTTTTATTTTATTTTTATTTTATTTTTGTAACGGAATCTACGCTACATTAAGGGGGCCGTTTTTTTTTTGGTATAGTTATTTACATGAGGTATATCTCTAATAAAATTCTAGATTTTAGGTATAGATACAATAAAAATTGGTCCACTTGTAAAAATGAAATATTTTGTAAATTTGATAGGAAGCGTGCAAATTTTCCTTTAAATATTTTAATATAATTCAATTCACTCTATGGGCTAAAGGTCCAATTTATAAAAATTGTGTAATAGTATTAGTTTTAATATAATTTTTTTATACATATACATATATTATTTATTTTGAACCCAAAATAATATGAAATATTAAATAAAAAATAATAAAATACTAAATATATTATTATAATATAGATAATAAATTATTTTAACTATTTGAGTTAATTCGATTAACCGAATGAATTGATTATTTCCGCATTTTAATTTTAATTTGCAAATAAAACAACACGCATTTCAGAATGCACAATATTATTAATCAAGATGCACATTAGTGATTGTTGGTCTGCAAAAAATTATTACACAATGTTAGACAACACAAAATTGTTATAAATGCGACTGCAAAAAAATGTTATACAATGTTAGACTGCATAAAATTGTTATACTAGATGCACATTAATGACTTCGAGAATGCACATTAGCATAAAAATCGTGCATTTTCAGATGTTCAAGTTTTTGTTATTTCGATCGGGTCTTGGCGTTTTATAACAATATATTTAGTATTTATATTTTTTGGCTTTAATATTAATAATAATAACACAACCGACAAAACTATATAAAAAATATTATATTTATATTTTACCTATATATATATATTATTTATTTTGAGCAACTAAAAATATAAAATGAAAAATTGTCAATACTTAATATATTTATATAAAGTATTTGCACTTCGAGAGCATGTTAGTGTTAGACGGATTGCACATCAATGATTGTCATATTGCACTATATCGACTGAAAAAAATATGTTGGTTCGAATTTTATATTTTGATTCGATTAACCGCTTTTATTTTAAAATTTTAATTATTTTGATTCGATGTCGGCTTTAATATTTTTAAATAACTGAAACGACCAAATTAAATAAAAAATATTATTTTGTTGTGATATATTCTAGGTCTTTTCAACCGTGAATAATATAAAATATGAAATATAAATATTAAGACACTAATGTATATTTTTATAATATAAATAATAAATTATTTCAATTATTCCGGTTAACTGAAATAATTGGCTTTTATTTCAATTATTTCAATTCTTCAGCATGGATGGAATTCTCCAATGCCCAGCACCCTTAGTCAGACTTCTTACTGCATCTTTCTGTGTCCCCTCTATGTTTTTCTTCCTAGATTGGCTTTTATTCTTTTTCATTTCAGACTCTCTAATATTTTGTTGTTGCTGTTGGTGTTGTAGCTTTGGTTAGCTTAGGAGTGTTAGCTTTTGGTTTTTGCTGTCTTTTGTTTGCAGTAGTGATGCTCCTGCTAGGTACTTGTTTCAGTGGCAGGTGTATCTTTTGCCTTGTGTTATTCCGGTTAGTAGCACAGCCATTGCAAGCCCCCAATCTCAGTCTCCTTAGCCTCAGCCTAAGCTTAGATTGAAGCTTTGCAATGGTCTTTTGATTAGCTTAGATAGTTAGGACACCTGAGGGGTGTTCCTTGTATCCCTAATTTATTAGGCTTTTGTAATCTTTGTACATTCTTTTGTGAGCTATAAAATCTATCGTTTTGGAAAAAAAAAAAAAAAAAAAA
>BKCP01008293.1:620396-644245 GCA_008636005.1 Striga asiatica
AAAAAAAAAAAAAAAAGAAAAAAAGAAAAATAAGGTCGGTCGTTTAATCCTCAGAGCTCGCCGATTTTGTGTGGGTGACGGGAAGGACGGCGATGGCGATGGTGACGCGATATTGGCGACTCGAGCAGGGGCAGTGACAAACGGGTCTGAAGGTTCGTTGGATGTGGCGACCTTCTCTTGGGGTCGACAATTGAGAGCGGTGGTTGAAACGAGGCGGTGGCAACGCAGTGACTGTCACGAGGCGGCGGCGACGCGGTGGCTGCAACGAGGCAGCGGCGACGCGGTGACCACAACTCGACGGCGGGAGAAGAAGCGAGCATCGCTGTCGAGGAGGTGGATACGACATGGTTCGGCCATAGAAGGCGGTGGATTGGCGGCGCCTGATGAATTCCGGCGGCTGAGGTGATGTGGGTTGGTGGCTGCCAGAATTTGTGTTTGTGTGTGTGTGTGTGTGTGTGTGTGTGTGCGGGCAGGGTATGTGCGTAGTGTTAATGTGTGTTTGTGTGTGTGAGTGGGTGGAATAAGTAATTAGGGTATGTAATTGGGGTGGGGTCCACTTGTGATTGGATTTTGTTGTACAATGACTAAAATACCCTTAATTAGAGGTCAAATATGTAATTTTGACCACATTGTGTAAGTTAATTTACCATAATGCCATTAATGATTGACCAATGTTGACTTGATCATGTCCATTGATATATTGGATCTAATGGCACAGAATCATTCTTATTTCTTTCACTATCTAGCATTCTCATCTCTCTCTCTCTCTCTCTCTATATGTATGTATATATATATATATATAGATAGTGAAAGAAAGAGAGAGAGAGAGAGAATTTGGATCATATGAGAATAATAGATAGTGAAAGAAATATGAATGATTCTGGACCATTAAATACATCAAATCATTGGCCATGATGGAGTCAAAGGTAGGTAATTAAAGTCAAACTCATTAAGGGCAATTTAGTCATTTGACCAACATTAAGGGTAATTTAGTCATTACAAAAAATGCCATCTCACAATGGGCCCAGTGAAATAATAATAAATTAATTAATTCTTGAATGTCAGTAATTGAATTAATTAATGGACTTTATATCTTAAACGTGGGGAGGTAAATCGAGTAATTATTATTGGAGTCTCAAATGTAATTTGGGCAAGGAAAAAGGAGTGCAATAATATAATGTTAGTGGCCCATTTGTTTTAATTAATTAGAGGAGTGGGCTTGGCCCACAGTTAGTCTAATTAATTAAGGAGCCCTATTCTTAAACTCCTAAAGGTCCCTACTGTAGCTCTATATATAAATCATTAAGCTCATGAAGAGATCTATCTTCTCATAATTTCGAGAACACGCCGCCCCCATACTCTCTCTCTCAGTTCTCATTCGAGCTTTATCTTCTTCTTGTTGCTCCACTGGTACAAGTTGAAGAGGGGTGTATTGAGTAATACAGTAGAAGATCCATAGGTAACTGATACCCGATTAACTTCTACAGCAATCGACGATCCACGAACCTGAGCCCGAGGACCGCCGACCACCGAACCATCCAGAGCCAATCGTGATCAACCGTCGAAAATCGCGAGCTGTCGGCAACCTCAACCGAACCAGTGAGATCCACGCGATGCGCGACCAAACCTGCGAGACCCCTCGACATGACCGTGACCCACACGACCCGATCCATGTGAGCCCGATCTTGTTTCGTTCGTGTGATCTTCTTGTTCGTGTGCTGTGTACGGCCATCCGGAAGATCAACCAGATCGCCAAAAAATTTTAAGCCGTAAGTTCTCTACGTCAAACCTTTAGATCCGCTGCACATAGGTTTACGTTTGCTATTGAATTTGTGATTTGTGCATAACGAGATCCTCACAGATCCCAACGACTGGTATCAGATCACTTGGTTAATTCGTTTTGTACAAAGTTCGAATTTTTACGGCTTTATTTGACAAGATGTGTTCAAACGCAACCATATATTGGATTATATTTGCATAACTCGGTTTTGTAGGAAAATAGTTAATCCACTATTATGGTCGACTATGTATTTGATGAATGTTGTTGAATGTGATGTATGGTTTTAAATTTGTTTTTAAAGCCTCAGACATGTCGAAGAATTCATGGATGAATGTTTGTAATAATTATTCGCCCGGTGGTTGACCGGATAGATTTAGTTATTTGTTTAGAAAACTTGTACATCCATTCATTGGATCTAGGATCGAATTATGTAATTTTGTAAATTATATTTTTCGTGTTGTGATCGTGTGTTGATGACTGGGAGATCACAAGAGATCAATGAGCCTCGAAGAAATAAAAAAAAGAACGTACGCGCGCGATTTTTCCGACCACCAGCGGCCGCGCGGCGGCAAGGCGGCAGTCGGCGGCCAGGCTGAAGGTGGAGAGGTTTTACTTGATGTCCAAACATTACAATATCAACCAGGATTCTACTGCTTAAGGAGTTCCAGTTGAACAGGGAAAGAACTGTCACAGTTTTCTTGTTTAAGAAGACACAATGTTTAATAGCCATAATAGTAGATTTATTTACTTAAATTCATTATGCCATTAATTATTATTTATGCATGTTAATTAATTAAGTTCTTGCATGGGACTAAGTTAGTATTTCATGTTAATTAATCATGTTAATTATGCATGTTAATTAATTATGTTTTTGCATAAGATTAATTTAGAATTGTATCAATAAATTATGCATGTAATTAATTAGCGCATTGGCATAGATTAATTTAGAATTGCATAAATTAATGTACATGATAATTAATTATTGTATTAACATAGATTTATTTAGAATTAGTATGAATTATATGCATGTTAATTAATAATTGCATTAACATAGATTAATTTAGAATTGCATAAGTAGTTAAAAATCTTCACAAAATAATACTAAGTTTGAGAAGGGATTTTAAATTAAAGTTAATTGTAAAATTCCTAATGCCTCCATTTCTAGTTTGTCAGTAAATCAATTAAGTTGCGGTAATGGGCTCCCCCTCGGGTGACATTGCTAAAATTAATTATAGGTAATTACCAGGACAAATTTCTAATTAGACCGTTAGAGAAAAATCTTATGAGAGCGTACGGCTTCCCCTCGGATGACGTATAATCAAATTTGACGACCATAGGACCAAGAAATGGGACTCACTTAGTATGCAATTAAATTTATTAACCTCCCTCGGGGTCTTTCAATTCTATTACATGGCCAAATGGAGACCGACTATTAATTTCGTTCGTCATGAATTTAGTTTTGACTTATGGAAATTAATTGGCCCTTGAAAAACTTTTCTCTGGCGAATGTTGAGTTTTGTAGGGTTACCCTCGTATCATACATTACTCACGGTGTTTTGAGATGTTGGTGAATTTAAGTTAATATTGTTTTGAGGATATCAATATTAGCAGTTAAATTCAAATGTGTTTAATCTGTAAAATTATTTGCATGATTCTCAGGATATTCATCATGTCGTTCAAGCTGTTATTTGTCATTCTAAAAAGAAAATTAGTTTACTGGTCCTAATTACATTGATTGGAAGAGGAACTTAGACATAGTGTTGACTGCTGAGGGTTATAAGTTTGCTATCACTGATGCTTGCCCGGCAGGGCCGGCGGCTGATGCTCCTGAGCAGGAGAAAGAGGAGTATGCTCGGTGGAAGAAGGCTGATGAGATGGCGAAGTGTTACATTCTGGCTTCTATGTTGAATGTACTTCAACCTCAACATCAGTCTAAGAACACTGCAGAAGAGATACTGCTCAATCTCAGGGATCTGTTCGGACATCAGTCTAGGGCTGCTAGGCAAGAGGCTTTGAGTGCTCTGATGAGTACGCGCATGGCCGAGGGCACACCCGTAAGGGAGCACGCCCTCAGGGTTATGGCACAGCTCAATGAGCTTGAGGTTCTGGGAGGTTTTATTGATCGGGAAACCAAGGTTGATATTATGCTCCAGTCTCTGCCGAAGAGTTTTGATCAGTTCTGGTTAAACTACAACATGCAGAAGATGCATATGGCTCTTCCAGAACTGTTTGTAGAGCTTCAGTCGACGGAAGCCTTATTCACTCAGGTCCCTAAGATGATGGTCGCCGAGCAGACTGGACCTTCCCGGCTTTACAAGGGCAGGAAGAGAAAGAAGTCTGCAGAAAAGGCGTAATGACATGATGCTCCGATTGCCCCACGACTGGCCCCTCATGTTGTGGCATAGAAATCGAAAGGAAGATGCCACAAGTGCAATAAGTTAGGACACTGGAAGGTCAACTGCCCTCTCCTCAAGAAAGGTAACTCTCTCGTTAATGTCATAGAAACATGTTTAGCGGTTGTATCTACTAGAACCTGGTGTGTAGATACTGGATTCACTAATCATGTCTGCAATTCTTTGTAGGGGTTCCCGGAAACCTAGCGGCTTAGGGAGGGAGAGATCACCGTCTACATGGGCAATGCTACGAAAGTGGCAGCTGTTGCAGTGGGAGACGTTACTTTATCGTTTGATAGTAATAGTTTGGTTTTGAGAAATTGCCTTTATGTTCCTAGCTTTAGAAAGAATCTTATTCCAGTTTCTGAACTCGTTATGAATGGGTTTTCAGTTTCGTTTGATGACATGTTATTATTCGTTTTGGAAATCGTTTCATATGTTGTGGTCCATTAGTTGGCAATTTCTATGTTGTCAAACCAAACTCTCTCACAGTGCAACAAAATGGATTGAATAATGTCATAACTACAGCTAATAAGAGGAAGAGTCTTCGCAGATGAATCAAGCATATTTGTGGCATCTTAGACTTGGGCACATCAATCTTAGAAGGATTCAAAAGTTAATGGCCAGTGGACTTCTGGGTACATTGGAAGAGCACTATCCAACTTGCGAATCATGCCTGGAAAAAAAGGTGGCCAAGAGGCCGTTTACGGCAAAGGGGTATAGGAGCCAAGAAGTGCTAGGATTGATTCATTCTGATTTGTGTGGTCCTATGTCGATCCAGGTTAGAGGAGGTTTTGAGTATTATGTGTCTTTTATAGATGATTAATCGAGATTTGGGTACATTTACCTGTTTCACCGCAAGTCCAAATGCTTTGAGAAATTCAAGGACTATCGGGCAGTTGTGGAGAAGCTTCATGGTAAATGTATCAAGTCACTTCGTTCTGATCGAGGTGGCGAATACCTCTTTGGAGAGTTTAGGACATACTTATCAGAAGCTGGGATTGAATTCCAACTGAATGCACCCGGCATGCCCCAGCAGAACGTGGTTGCAGAGCGAAGAAATAGGACTCTTATGGAGATGGTTAGGTCTATGATGAGTTGTTCGAGGTTACCAGATTCGTTCTGGGGTATGGCATTGGAAACAACATCGTATATTTTGAACATGGTTCCATCGAAGTCAATTGATACTACTCCTTATGAGATGTGGAAAGGGCGAAAGCCCAATTTCTCACAGTTTCGAGTTTGGGGTAGTCCTGCACACGTGTTAGTGCAGGAACTTGGCAAATTGGAAAAACGATTGGAAGCACGAGTTTTCGTAGGCTATCCCAATGGAACGAAAGGTGGATTATTTTATAATCCTGAGGATCAGAAGGTGATCGTTTTGACGAAAGCTAGATTTTTCAAAGAAGACTATATTATGAATCATAAGCCCGCGAGTAGACTAGTCTTAGAGGAGATAAGGAGTGAAGTTGATGGTTCCCCACCGAGTGCGCAAGTAGATACATCACATAATATTGCAACACGGCACACTGATAGTGTACCAGTGCAGACAGTGCCTCATTGTAGTGGGAGGGTTTCTCATTTACCCCACCGATGGATAGGTATTGGAGAGTCATCAGACTCAGTTCCAGGAGATCTAGAATTAGATCCAAGAACTTACGATGAGGCACTCCAAGATAAAGATGCAGATTCATGGAATGTTGCAATGAAAGCTGAAATGGGGTCAATGGACTCCAATCAGGTCTGGAATCTTGTAGAACCACCCGATGGGGTACGACCCATTGGATGTAAGTTGATTTATAAGAGAAAGAGAGGATCGGATGGGAAGGTGCAAACCTTCAAAGCTAGGCTTATTGCGAAAGGTTATACCCAGATCGAGGGTATTGATTATGATGAGACCTTTTCGCCAGTAGCTATGCTTAAGTCCATTTGGATTCTCTTGGCTGTAGCCGCTCATATGGATTATGAGGTCTGACAGATGGATGTCAAGATGGATTTCCTTAACGGGAACCTTCAGGAAGACATCTATATGCAGCAACCAGAGGGATTCATTGCTGAAGGTCGTGAGCATCTAGTGTGTAAGCTTAATCGGTCTATTTATGGACTGAAGCAAGGTTCGAGATCTTGGAACATCCGTTTTGACGAGATGATTCAGTCGTACGGGTTCACTCAATGTCCGGATGAGCATTGTGTTTACAAGAAAATCAGTGGGAGCGTGGTGGTGTTGCTTGTGCTTTCATAGATGACATACTCCTTATTGGAAACAGTAAGAGGGAGTTATCGGAAAAGTGTGGTTGTCTAAGAAGTTTGATATAAAGGATTTAGGAGAAGCATGACACATTCTTGGTATTAGGCTCATTAGAGATCGTAAGAAGAGAATGTTGTGCTTATCCCTGTCTTCATACATATATACTGTCTTAGCCAGATTCAGCATGCAGGATTCCAAGAAAGGTATGTTACCTTTCAGACATGGAATACCTCTATCTAAGGAGATGTCTCCTAAGACGTCTGAGGAGATAGAGGACATGAATACAATTCCTTATGCTTCGGCAGTAGGAAGTCTTATGTATGTGATGTTGTGCACAAGGCCGGATATTAGCTTGGCATGGTAGGTAGATATGAAAGTAATCCGGGAAGGGAACATTGTCTACGGTGAAGCATATACTCAAGTACCTGAGAAGGACTAAGGAGTACATGTTAGTTTACCGTGCAGACAGCTTGTTACCTCTGGGTTACAGTGATTCCGATTTCCAATCTGATACGGACGAAAGTAAGTCAACCTCAGGTTATGTGTTTACCTTGGAAAGTGGAGCCATTTCATGAAGGAGTGCTAAGCAGAAATGCGTGGTAGACTCCACCATGAAAGCCGAGTACATAGTAGCCTCAGAGACAGCGAAATAGGCTGTTTGGCTCAGAAACTTCTTAGTGGACTTAGAGGTGATAGCGAGTTTGCCACGAAGTATCACCGTGTACTGTGATAATAGTGGAGCAATAGAAAACTCAAGGGAACCTCGAGCCCATAGAGCAAGTAAACACATAGAGCGCAAGTACCATCTGATTCGAGATATCGTTGGTAGAGAAGACGTTGATGTTGCTAAGATTGTGTCAGAGGACAACCTAGCTGATCTTTTCACGAAGAGTTTGCCGGGGAAGGTCTTCGTCAAACACGTGGAAGGAATGGGAGTCATGAGCATGGCAATTGGATCGACATAGGTCTTTTAGAATAACGGATTGATAGGACTATACTATAAAAGCGAAAGCTTTAAGTAAAAGTGGGAGACTGTTAGTGTTATATACTGAAAGCTTGACTTTGCATGTTATTACACATTTTCCCTTTATGAATGAGAATCATGTTAGATTAAACAAGTTCTACGTTCAGTTGTTCTGCACTTATATAGAGTGGGTCGTCATCGGGCAAACCGAAGATCATTCTATCAGTTGCTTGCGAACAAGAATAGTTGTTCACAACCTAAATGGACATGAACACCCCATCCGAATGGTTGTAGTACCAACTGTACAGTTTTTCTTGACTGATTAGTTACACTAGTGCATTTATGTATTGAACATGATCCTAGAGAGGAGAATTTCATTTTATACTGATCGTCGTAAATGAACTAGGCCTTGGTTAATTACTGCGTTCTCTTAACCTGTAAGATATTAAACAGGCAGATATATATAGTATATATTACTTTGATTCACTTGGGTGAAGTTCAGTTCGTTGGATTAATATTCCTACTGTTTTGGAGTAATATTACTATATATAAGATGTGCTGTTAGGATATTTACGGTCACCATGTGCGTTAGTTTGATGATGTCCCCGGAGTGAGTTCATGAAGGATTGTTATGCTAAACCCTGCAGGTGGATTAAATTCCGGCATAATAAGAATGTGATGAACGAGCGCTAGATTCAGTGAAATGTTAATAAATTAATTACTTCTTGATTGTCAGTAATCGAATTAATTAATGGACATTATATCTTAAACGTGGGGGGTAAATCGAGTAATTATTATTGGAGTCTCAAATGTAATTTGAGCTAAGAAAAGGGAGTGCAATAATATAATGTTAGTGGCCCATTAATATTATTTAATTTATTAGAGGAGTGAGCTTGACCCACAGTTAATCTAATTAATTAAGGAGCCATATACTTAATCTCCTAAGGGTCCCTACTGTAGCTCTATATATACATCATTAAGCTCATGAGAAGAGATCCATTTTCTCATAATTTCGAGAACACGCTACCCCTCATACTCTCTCTCTCAGTTCTCATTCGAGTTTTATCTTCTTCTTGTTGCTCCACTGGTAGAAGTTGAAGAGGGGTGTATTGAGTAATACAGTAGAAGATCCATAGGTAATTGAGACTCGATTATCTTCTACAGCAATCGACGATCCACGAGCCTGAGCCCGAGGACTGCCGACCACCGAAATAGCCGGAGCCGATCGCGACCAGCCGCCACAAATCGCGAGCCGCTGTCGACCTCAACCAAACCGTCGAGATGCACGCCACGTGCGACCGAACCGGCGAGACCCCGCGACACGACCCGATCCACGCGAGCCCGATCTTGTTCCGTTCGTGTGATCTTCTTGTTCGTGTGTTGTGTACGGCCATCCGGAAGATCAGCCAGATCGCCAGAAAATTTTAGCCGTAAGTTCTCTACGTCAAACATTTAGATCCGCTGCGCATAGATTTACGTTTGCTATTAAATTCATGATTTATGCATAACGAGTTCCTCACAGATCCCAACACACATATGTTGATAATTTAAGTAAGAATCATATTTAAAATAGAGAATGAGCATAAGAAAGATAACAAATCAATTATCAGTAAAATTGGAATTGGCTGATTAATAGACACGGTCATGGCACATTCAATTTCGGGCTCACAGCTTTAGATAGTCAAGGGGAATTTTGTGTGAATTTAATATCATAATTTGAAAAATAATTATAAATATTTATGTAAATTTTTAAATAATAACGTAATATAGAGAAAAATAATTCATGGTTCTAAGATTTATATTTTCTGTTGTGAATATTAATTTGTGGACATTACCTAGATATAGGCTTTGTAGGTATGGGCCAGTAGCCCATTTGGTCTTTAGCCATGTACATTGTATTTTCTTATATATAGGGCCCAAGTGAATGAATAAGATGATGGTTTTACGGCGTATCTCTTCTCTCTTATTCTCTTCTACTGCTTTCTCTCTTTGTCTATCTTTATCTATCTTCCACATCAATCTTACATATTGATAATCTATATTACAACACGTTATCGGCACGAGTGCTCTACCATCTAAGCGAACAACGGCGGCATCAAGGAAAACGAACAATCAAGGTAACAATCAAGAATTGATGTATGCCCTAGAAAAGAGATCGTCAAGATCATAATTATGTCGTCTTCCACATTAAGTAAGTGTTTCGTATACACCAAATTATTTATTCAAGATTCTTGATGAAGTTTACATGTGGTATCAAAGCATGTGTTGTGCATGACTAATTTGTCAATTAGAGTTTTATGGTCTGCTTTGAACCGCTTTTGCCAATTATTATGATCTGTCAATTGATGCTTATAATTAATTTGGTGTATGATCATATGGACTTATGAACATTTTTTCGACTCTTTGGATGCATAATTTGTTCGCATCAATCGACAGTTTAAGTTATGGCTTATGATGAATTTTGTTCGCATATATATGTATATATATTTTGTGATTTATGCATCAAGCATCTCTGGCATATCTACTCTCGAATTATAATTGCTTGGTGAATTATTTGCTGGGCCATAATTCTTATGATGTTGAGGGTGTGTAAATAATTGCAAAGTATTCTATTTACACATGAAGATAGAATTTAGAATTGAGAATAAATCTCTGTTATGCCATGGCCCATGCCTTTCTGTTTGAATTCATGTATAGTGATTGCTGAATTATTTACTAATGTGGCCGAGATTTTAATGACAGAAAATATATATGCGAATTTTTTTTTCTTATGGTTAATTGTGAGATTAATGATGTCTTAATAATCTCATAAAATATAATTTAGATAAAATATCAATAAAATACTTTCTAATTATATTATCTATGTAAAGATACTAATTAGTCACCAAAGTGGCCTAGTTCAATTCATGTGTTGTGAATAAATAATTTGTATCTGTAAATCTCATGAGTTTATCTATGCATAATTGGATTAGAGGTTCGATTCATATGTATGTGTTAATTGTTTATGTTTCCGGGAAATTAATGGCATGAATTTCAATTATGTCTTGTTCGCGAATTAATTTCTTGAACATGATGTTCCAATTCATGCGTTGTTTGTTCAAACTCATTCCCGTGAGTCGTGCCTATTAGGGAATTATTGGCGCAAATATATATGTGATCTTCATATGTTGAGATTATTTGTCACGCATGATTGAAATTTGCCTTGAAATGTTCTTACCTGACCATCAAATAATTGCATGATCACTGGATTTTATTGCACGGTTCATTATTCGAATAAATTAAAGTACTCATCATGATTGGTAATTGGTTGGGAATTATTTGTTTTTTTGCCAAGTACATGAGAATTGCATACAAGTTCTGTTGAATAATTTTGCTTTAGTTTTGAAAGGCTTAGAATTATTTAGGAGTAGTTCTGCTTCAGTTTTATTTTATGAATTATATAAAGTCAATTGATTTCTTGATAGAGATTAATAATAGTTTAAATAATCTCATAACAGACATGATTATATGTTCGTTAAAAAATTATCGACTGAAGGATGGATTAAATAATCTGCAAGATTATAGTTTCACTGACATGATTTGTTTGTCCCTGAAAGGTTGAAAGGATTTGTTTGTCCCAGAAGGACACTAATATTAAATATTGATGGATAGAGAATTATTAGAACAATGTACCGGTTGTCTATAAGATGGCAATCAATATTTCATTTATCGATAACTTGTAAGTTGACAATGAATTTCTTATACACTCCCTAAAGGATCTTCTATAAGTTAACAATAAAGTTTTGATATACTCCCTGAAGGATCAACACCGATACAAGTATCGAAATAAAAGAATGATTACACTATGAGTAAGTCTTGATGACTAATTTTGAATTAAGATGCTATCGAACATTTTATGATTTTTTTTACGAACAGTTTGTATTCTCGAAGTAATACATGAGAATAGTGAAATCCAATAGTTCATTGAGATTGTATTAGTGCCAGAAGCACACGTACAAAATTATAATTTTTTACATGAGATATATGATAGAAAATTGTCTATCATCTATAAGACTATATATTTTCTTGATTTAATTATCCTTATTTGTATATGATCATATCTTGTTTGATATATATCCTATTATTCTTCACATTACTTGTTAAGATTTGAAAGTGGTAACACAAGTAAGATATGTCTAGCAGACATTATCCTCTAGATAAGGATTATTTTCAATGGTGAATGAGGAAAAATATTTATGTAATGAAATCTCTCAAACTTCAATTGTTGTACTCCTGAAGAGTTATAAAATAAAAATGCCCATATATTTTATTATGTTGTCCATGAATTTAAATACGCATGAAGCATATGTGGATTAATTTTAACATGTGAATTGTGTATGTTGTTTTGAATATATATTGTGAAGCAATCAAAATATGCAATTACGATATGAGTTTAGTTTGAAAATTATAGTTGCATATTTTGTTTCGCTGTTTTATACATTGAGTATGGATGTGTCCAAATTTATTGAGCCTAAATCACTTCGAATATCTTGAACTTTAGTCTAACTGACTAAGGAACCAAATGAATGGTATGCAACATGTATAGTTATTTCTAATTATGTCATGTATTGCAGAGCAAATATCATGTTGGATTTTATGCTTATCGATTTGAGTTTCCCTGCAGGATTATATACTAAAAGTATTGAATACCGACCTAGATTTGGTTATCCCTGAAGGATAGGTCCTGTTGACCAGTATCATAATTGCATAAGAATTACCTAGCGAATATCTTTGAAAGATTGATCTAGAAAATAATCTCGTTGATTTTTGGATAAAATTATGATATTTTGATTATAGATAAGCTCTGCATATTTTTAATGAAGTGATGTAGCCAGAATGTTACAAAGATTGAATCAATATTCAAGTTTTTTTTTAAAATATTATTTAAGTTTGCTTGTATATTTGATAAGATGCATATCATTAAATTATATTGTTGAGAGCTACAATAATAATTTATATGTAGTACCCGAAGCACATGCTCTTTTTTATTAAAAAAAATACTAGTAGCTACAATAAAAGGCTCACAACCAAAGTTCAAGTGTAGTGCTTGAAGCATATAGTGTTCACTTATAAATGAATTATTATACATTGATGCTCAACTTATATACCTGATAATCAGCATGAGCAGTTGGATCATATTGGATAATTATTTATGATAATTTCCTCCTAAAATGCGTGGAGAATCGAACATTTCTCATCTGCAATTTATTACTATTTTATTATGCACCATTTTATTTCGCCACCAATTCGTACCTTTATGGGCCTGAATTACAAACTAGGTATGCTATGATTTTCATACTCCGTCGAATTTTTAATACCTAGAGGCCATTATAGGGGATCAATTTATTATTTGGTACGTTTTTTGCATAATATATGAAGATGATTTCACGGCATTAGCGGGAAATATGAGCATAAGTTTATTAATGCCGTGAAATATTAATGTTTTCATTATTTGAAACCACGCAATAAAAATTGAACTTGAAGTTCATAGTATATTTCTGCCAAGAGAAGATATAGTAATAAAGGAGTGACTAATTTGTATATATATAAATGTACCACAAAGTAAGCAAATTTTCTAGGGAATGATTGACTCCTTAATGCTTGAAGCATAAGGTGATATAATTAATATGTATGAAAGTCCGCGGAAAATGCATATTCAAGAATTAACACTCCTTTATAATAAACTCCTGAAGAGTTGGTCCAGTACATCTTGCACGTGCATCAAAGCATTATAGTACTAGAAATGCGGAACGGCCATAATTAGATGTTACAAGAAATGATTATAAATATGGCTAGCAAATGGTTGAGAGAAAAATATAAATTGAATATCATAGTTGTCGATAACATAATTGCCTACGTGATTTCTTTACTATCTCAAATAATGATCCGGATCAAAATAATGAAAGTGCTAGAAGCACTTAGGTTGATTAAGGTATAAAGGAAAATTGAGGCAGAGCTTTCACCCGCTACACGGTATATCACAGGAGGATAGCATATCCCAGAAGGATAATGAATATTTATATGAAACATGTGATGTGGTGGTGTAAATATAGCGAGATTATGCTCATGGGTTTATCCAGAGACCCATATACTTTTTTAGATAAGTTCTTTCATTATCAATGATTCCGCAAGTTAATATTTATGGCAGCAATATTACCATGACTATTGAGTAATATGTGAAAGTCCTGGATGGACTTGAGTACCCGAGATGAAAGATAATTAAATAATAAATATTTCAATTATTTAAAGTTGTTGGTAAGATGTGGTACAACCAACTAAATTCTTCCTGAAGAAGTAAAGTAAGAAATTCAAGGTAGAACCTTGTGTATTATGATAATATACAAAGTGATCATCTGGGTCAAATATATTATGTGGTGAACACTATGTAAAATATTAAATAAGTTAGCTCATGCTTATAGAAGGAGTTGGAATGAAACTCTTGGTTAAATACCAAAGAGTATTAACTCGACCTGTAGATCGAGTATCTCCTAAATGGAGTATTTTTTACCCAACCAATCTACTTGAATCTCTTTTAGAGATGTAAAATTATAACACCAATGAGTGTCAAATATTTAAAATTTGACAAAGATTTATAAAGATCTAAAGAAACAAATGAGGATATTATAGGACCTGAAGCTCTAATGGACTTGAAGTCCACAAACGACCAGAAGTTTATTCACTAAGTGCAATTGTGCTGAAATTTTATCACGCAAACTGCATCAGGACTGATACTGCATCTACGATGAATTTGCTAGCAAGATTTACTATTTCTCTCTTTAAAGAGATATCGTGATAAATAATGATAATATCCCATTATGCTTTCACGTATGTTGAGTTATATTTGGACTTGATATATGATATTGGTGGATAAGGACATCAATTGTATAATTGATCTCCGAAGTACTGGGTCATAGGTTGATTATATATCTCTGAAATGGTATTAACCTTTTATCACTTTTATTGAAATTTTCCCATAATTATCTGGAAGATAATATAGCTTGTGTTACACAAATAAATTATCAAAATACATTTGATGATATTTTTTAATACATATTAACTGCAGAAGAGCAACGAAAGTATTATGACGATTCATTTTTGGAAAGCTCTTACATTGAGGGGGAGCAACAAACAATTATAAATCTAACTTGAAAGGCTATTGCCTTCAGGGGGAGGGATAAATAAATCTCAAAGATCGAGCCCGGAAGGTTAATTGTAGTCCTGAAAATTAGACCCTGTTGGCCGATGTTGTACTCTTTTTCCTTTAGCTAAGATTTTTCTCATTGGGTTTTACTTAGTAAGGCTTTTAACGAGGCAGCAAGTGTAACACATAAATTTGCATATGTCATGTACTCTTTTCCTCGACTATTTTTTCCCACTGGGTTTTGTAGCGAGGTTTTTAACGAGGCATAGACATGATGCGGTAATGTCCAAGGGCGAGTGTTGTAAATATTAATATGTGGACATTACCTAGATATAGGCTTTGTAGGTATGGGCCAGTAGCTCATTAGGTCTTTAGTCATATACCTTGTATTTTCTTATATATAGGGCTCAAGTAAATGAATAAGATGATGATGGTTTTACGGCGTATCTCTTCTGTCTTATTCTCTTCTACTGCTTTCTCTCTTTGTCTATCTATATCTATCTTACACATCGATCTTACATATTGATAATCTATATTACAACATTTTCAAGATTATCTTTTTGTTGGAAGTGGTTCAAAGAGAGATAATTAGGGAAGATGTGGTGATTGATTAGGAGACAGATTTTTATAGGGAAAAAGGGATGGAGGAAATCGAGGTGGTCATATTTGTTATTATGTACACAACATGCGAAGAGATTTTTATTTTTCAAAAAAAAAAACATCAATATATAATTATTTATCTAATAATGTGCATTTATGAGACCGCATGTAGGAAACGGTGTAGGAATTTATAGTCACATAAATATAAATTCAATAACAATTATCCTAGAACATGTTTTAATTCTAGGAAAATCAACATCGCGCTAGATTATAATTAAGGATTATAAAGAATACCTGATCCATTGAGATTGTGTCTAGATACGGAATACCTTATCATCAATCTCCGGATCTCATCTCTATGAATATTGACATGAACAGGATCTGGATCACGAACACGTCCCCGATCATGAACGGGGTCGGTTTTATGGTCTTCCTCAACTAAATCGCCTTATTCCTCGTATGGGACTGTCATTCTCAATTCAGATGGGGAGAAAAGAGAACTATGTTTGATTTTGTATATTGGGGACCATAACCAAGAGGGTCTTTATATACTATTGGGGTAGGCCACCCATTATCACCTAACCCTAATAATATTAGGTACCCACTCAATCAGCCATATCAATTTACGTAGCCCATGGACTCTACTTTATTTAGATCACTTAATTGAGGCCATTAATTAATTGAATAGCTAATATAATTGTATATAATATGTTGCCCATAATTAGATTATACATAGAAAATTAAATATTTCCTAACAATCTCCCACTTCGGTTACATATTATTTCTAGAGCAATTATAGTAGTTCCTTAGTTGCGCATCTTTATGCTATTCATTCAGACGACCTTAAACAATCTGGTCCATCTCATATACTAGAAATGGAACTACCGCGACTTTCACCACATTTCAGATCGTGGTCAAACCCCGAAAATCACCATACTAGTACACTCAATGACATAGATCAAATATGGTGAGTAGCATGGAAATTACATGCAATGTGATCTTTATCATGTCTATTTCCAACTGGTCCAACCTTAAATCCTTAGTGAGATCAATCCATAAATGCAACACAAAGTCACAAAAATAAAAAAGCTTAGCGATTCACAACGAATCATAACCATCAACTTTATTCTGCAGAAAACTGAAGTTATAACAATCAAGAATACATTGAACACTAACTCCCACTGAACTAAGGTAATATCCATAGTAACACTTATATGAGCGATATACTCATAAAATACTTCAAGTGCTAATACCTTAGTATACCTTATAATGGAGCTATGAATTTGCAAACATAAATTCATCCTTATGTGTTCAATAAAAATTCATCAACATGAATTTTATCCTTAGCAACAACAAGAAACTTTATGAACAACTATTGTTGTTGAAAAAAGGCAAACTAATATTATCACAATAGAACTTTAGTGGTATTCAATACCATTCGCAACATGCAGCCTCGTGATAATATTATGCAACCATAACCTTATAAGATGTCTTCAGATAAACTATAAGTGTCTGCTTGGCACTTTCCAAATTACTTCTTCCAACTAGCAGTTAATGTAGCTTGACGTAAATTTGGATCGTTCAACTTTACGGACATCCAATAAACTCAAAATTAGTGTTCCAAATGATCTCCCAAATGATCCAATAATCCTTAAGTGAGTTTAAACTCTCTTTTGTTCTCAAACAAAACTTTATAAACCCTTTGGCTGCATTCAATGAGTTAATAACCAAAATACAATCATTTGTCAAATAATCAAATGTATGCGGAATCCAAATGCATACATTTTGAAAATACAAAAGATTAACAACCATATGTATCTATTTTGTCTATTCTAGTTATACTCATTCTTGGGACAATGAATGAGATAAAACTTAATTTTCCTTAAGTATCTACCACTCAGTCTATAGTATATACAATTATTAACCTTATTTATCTCCATAAAAAAATGAGATAATGACTTAATATAATTGTAATACCATAGAGGGAGTTAACTTAATATCAAAAGCTTAAAAAATGACATAGATTACAAAGAGTTTCTCATCAAAACCAAAAGAAAAACCTCTTGTAACCAAAGTCCTTATTTAGATGAAAATTATGTTGACTAGACATACCTTATGTCTCTCATTATTGTCTTATGAATCCACTAAGCCATATTTATGACCAATGAGACTCATAATTTTAGGCAATTTGACAAACTTCAAAATGTCAATCACACATAATTTCATCAAAGCTTTCATATACTTATTTGAGGTGGTTGAGTTTGCATTTTGGGACCATATTTGCATTCCTAAATAATGCTTTATAAATCTCCCACTCAAGCTCAACTTCCTCAAATTAACTTTAAATTCATTATTAAAAAGCCTTATAGAATTTGAACGAGTAGTTTATAGACATTAAAGTCTTACCTTAGGTGGACATCCCCAAAGTGTAAGTTGAAAAAACCATAAGGGATATAGGTTTTACACCATTCACAAACTCTATTAATAACGAATCACATTGCTTCTCAAATTAATGGCAAAGAAGAATGGTCAATCATATTTCTTTTACCACAACCTTAACAAAATTGAGCTAGTTTCATATGTCTTGTACCACGTAAAAATTTGGTTGCTTTTTTTTTTGTGAGTGACAAAACAAGAAAACTACTCACAAAATATTTAAATGGTACAAAACTAAACTAGCTAACTCATATTGAGAAGTAAACTTTATAATGTGGATCAATGAAGGATATATTGTACATTAAGTCTTTTCTCGTTCAAATTTTCTTTAATCACATAACAAAAGAAATACTTTATGCCCAATTAATGTGCCTTTATATTGAATACGAGATTTAGACATATCACAATGTACTTCCTTATGTTCCATTTAACTTTATCGAAATAATAATCAAAAGATATATTATTTCATCAAATATCCTTAGTGGAACTTCCTACATTATCCATCAACCTTATGTCCCAATAATAATCAAATATTGTTCTATAAGCATATAAAACTTATAGAAAAATATATAATGACAAATGACTTAAGGTAAGCAAATGGAAAAGTTAGAGAACAATACCAAAATACTCACACAGAAATTTATGTCATGCATAAATATGGGTAAGTAGACTAATTAGGGACACGTGGCAAGACTCCATAGTGCAACATTAATCTCGTCTATGGACAGAAAATTAACTGCAGTGGTAGTCTTGTTGTAACGATCAAGCATTGATAATAAGTTCTGTCAAACAAAAGTCTATCTATGGACTGACTAATGTGCACATGAACAATCCAAATAATTATCACATACTTATCATCACATATGTGTTATTATTTTGCCAAATTGCGTCTACCTATGGGCCGATCACAAAACGCATAAATAGTTCCACACGACATCTATGTAATTTCAATAAAGCCGCTCTCCACACACAGAGGTTGCTATGGCAACATGATGTTTTGATTGACTAAATGAAAAATTAATAGACCAAATGAGTAAAATCCATATGAGTGTCTCTTTTCACGATATATGCGTTATTATTCAGTCAACCTGTGTCTACCTATGGGCCGAGCACAGATCACATGAACAACTTCACACAACATTAAAATGATTTCAATAAAGTCATTCTATATGCACAGAGGTATGGCAACAAGATACTTTGATTGACTAAATTGAAAATCACAACATGTAAATGTGACTAAGAATTTCTCTATTACTCAATTGAACGACGTTAAAACGTCACCCCAGGAAAACTATGAATTTAAAGTTTATGAATTAAAATAAATTTAATTCTCACTTTATTTAGATTGAAAGCCTATATAACCAATTAGACTTAAAATCTAACTTCAATAAGCTTAAATGCAAATAAACTTTCTTTTGAATTTACGACCCACTATTAATTACTAAATTGAGCTAAAATTCAATCCATTAGTCATAATATGGCTATCCGAAATTGAGCTCAAGCATATATAAACTCAACATGACATTGCTTTGAAATTTAAGCCTGAACCAAATTAAACACATAAGTCATGAAAATGCTTAATATGATTTTCATAATTGACTCAACGATCCCTTATGGATTATATGTGAAAATTTTCAATATACATCATAGCCTTATGGGATAACTAGCCCCGCATTAGGGAAACACATTATGAGCCTACTACAAAGTCTAACTCAAAACTCATACCTTATAATTATTTGAGATACCAAGAAAATATAATCTCGAAATCTAACTTTCAATTTGAGCAAAAAATTTAACTTTATATGAACTTGTGTCCATTAACTTTATTTGAGTTTAAAGTCTATAACACCAAATTAGACTTTAAATTCAACTTTATATAGACAAAGCCTATTATGACCAAATTAGGCTTAACCTTACCGAATGTGAAGTAAATCCACAAAACATAGAACAAAGTTCAAACATCTAGATTTTGAGCTAAAAACAAATTTTGTTAATTTGAGCCGAGTAGGATGAAAACCAAATGTCAACTTAACCTCAAATACACTCACAATTTAGTCTAAAATCAAATATAACAAAATAAGACGAAATAAAGATTCACCATTTTATTTTGTCTTCTTTAGTTAAAGACCATAAACCTAATTCCTTATGTTGATTTAAAACCCCATATATAAAAAAAATTAGTTTTAAGATCAACCATTAGATGCATATAAAATTGCAGAGGCATTAACAATCTTAAATACCAAAGAAACAATGTATAGTAATCAATTAAACCAAAAATTGATTTACTAATTCAGAATTAGATCGAAATAAAGTAAAGCCTTATAGAATACAAAGGCCGTAAATCAATTTAATTCCAAGAAAACCGAACTTCAACTTAAAGTTAAATGCCGATACCAAAACGAGCCTTTAAAATATGTAGTAGCATGCACATAGGACTGTCTTAGTAACATATATGTACATACACGGCATAACAGACGTCCATTCCGAGTGATAATGTTAATTAACAAACCTATTTGTTTAAAAAAGTCATCACTTAACCTAATATGCATATTTCATCCACTACTCATGGCCCAAATGATCCCAATTTAAAATTAGAATTTCTGACAAAACTGACATGATTTATCCAATTCAAGGTATGAAATACAAATCCTCATTATTAAGTCTGAAGCATCTCAATTCTCAAAAACATAAAACATATTAACATGAATCATGTTGGCACACCATTAATCCAATTCTGGATTCAGTCGGATTCGGAATTAAAGACATAAATCAAAGAATTGAAAAGCTTCAATTATTAAGGCCGAATATTCCCTTATTTGTCATCCCAATTCGTAGATTTATAATAACCGCTCAAAAAGGAAGACAAAATCTAAATTAGCATAAAACTGGATCTCTTTCATCCAAATTAGACGGATTACATAAATATTAAACTGGATCCAATATATCTAGATCTAGCAGTCGATGACCGCTCTGATACCACTTGTAGGAATTTATAATCACATAAATATAAATTCAATAACAATTATCCTAGAACATGTTTTAATTCTAGGAAAATCAACATCGCGCTAGATTATAATTAAGGATTATAAAGAATACATGATCCATTGAGATTGTGTCTAGATGCGGAATACCTTATCATTAATCTCCGGATCTCATCTCTATGAATGTTGACATGAACAGGATCTGGATCACGAACACGTCCTCGATCATGAACGGGGTCGGTTTTATGGTCTTCCTCAGCTAAATCGCCTTATTCCTCATATGGGACCGTCATTCTCAGATAGGGAGAAAAGAGAACTATGTTTGATTTTGTATATTGTGGACCATAACCAAGAGGGTCTTTATATACTATTAGAGTAGGTCACCCATTATCACCTAACCCTAATATTATTAGGTATCCACTCAATCAGCCCATATCAATTTACGTAGCCCATGGACTCTACTTTATTTAGATCACTTAATTTAGTCCATTAATTAATTGAATAGCTAATATAATTGTATATAATATGTTGCTCATAATTAGATTATACATAGGAAATTAAATGTTTCCTAACAAACGGGTCCTGGGCCCCAGTTTGCCCAAGGCCAGGGTCGGGCCTGATAATTTTTTTTTACTTTTGTTTTTTGTAATAGTTGAAATTTTTGTTCTCTATCATTTTCTTTTGTTCTAGTGGTATTCATCTATCATATAGCATCGTATTGGGTCGCGTATCATCTTTACGCTTCACATTGCGGAAGGCATTATGGGGGAAGAAGATAGAGGCTCGTGGAAGAAAGATTGTGGGATACATCCGCAATCTAGGCTTCAATGATTTGACTTCTTTAAACATTGATGTGAAGATGGTCAGTATTCTTCTTATTAAATTCGATGACGTCTTCAAACACAATGAATTTTAATGGATTTGGCACTTTAAGGTGTGATTGTGGTTTTGTTTTGATTTATTTGATAAAGTGTGTTAGTTTTGAATAAAATTGATTGAGTGGATTATTGAATAAGATTTTGAGTTTGTATTAAAATAATATTTAAAATATAATGATTACAGTTGATTTGATGTAAAAATAGTAAAAAAATAATTGAAAGTATTAAGTAGTTAAAATTATGTAAGTGGATAAATAATAATTAAAATTTATGTAATATATGATTATAATTGATTGATATTATTTTATTATATTAAAAATATAAAAAAAAAATCAAGTTAAATTAAATTTGAATTAAATTTTAAGTTAAATATGTATAGAAAACAACTGATATAGTTTTAGTAAAATAAAACAATTCCGATTGTCCCCTCACAATTAATAAAACAAGAATAGAAACTCTTAACAATATTCAATTGATTAGATTAAACTTTAAAGTGGAGTATGGCCCAATCATTCTTTGTCAACGATTGTGATAGAACATTTGGTCATAATTCAACAATGAAAACACTAGCTCATGCAAGTCAAAAGTAAAACTGGAAGAGACAACAGGCGCAGGGAGGGAACATGCCATATAATATAAAACTGGCACTAATTAACGACACACTTTACAATGCACTGTAATATTTATAAAAAAGTTAAAATAATAATTACCATATAGTACTATCAAATATAAATATTCCGCAGACAGCGGCTATTAATATTGGACAAACCCAACCCACATCTTTGTTTCTCCAATTACAAACTACATTCCCATCATACTATACTTCACAAAAATAATCAAACCTATATATAATTAGGATGGATCATATTAGTCAACTCCTTAAAATAAGTACGTGAGAGTCAATCCAATTATGGATTTTGTGTAGATCAATGGTCATATTAATCATAAGTACGTGAGAGTCAATCCAAATTATGGATTTTGTGTAGATCAATGGTCATATTAATCAATCGAAAAATAAAATAATTAAATCATAAAAATTATTATCATTATATTCAAATTAATTATATAATTAAAAAATAACTTACCGCCGTTTACCGACAATGACCTGCATGTCGCTGTATTAGCCGGCGTTGACCATCACCGACAGTTGTTGTCGGCCAGCCCAACCCCAGCCAAACATTACGGTGCAGTTATTATATTCTTGTAGAAATTATAAATTTAACTATATGGATTAAATTATAATATTAAAAATTATGAAGTTATTAGGTCCCTGAAATTATCAAATATTTAGCAAAAAACCCCACATCCCCAAATAGAAATTTTGTGCACATAGCCACCAGACTGAATGGATCACGCGTGTTCGAGGGCCACGGGTATAACAAAGTACGCAGACGAAGAGGGAGAAGGGCTCAACCCCGGCTGGTTCTACCACGGGTGCATCGATCCATGATCGTCACTCAGGGGGTCCACGTCGGCGGTGTCCGTGCAGAGGGGCATCACGCCGACCATAGTGCTGGAAACGGCTATAGGCTTAGAGTTGAAACCGGAGGCCGGCGCGACGAAACAGAACTCCTCTGATAGGCTGCAGATGAAGGCGGTAGCAGATTCAGTGGCGGATGATTGCGGCGGCGCTCCTGTGTGTGTTCAAAGAATGTGTGTCCGGTGGTTGCTGTGGTGGCGCATATGACTGTGTGTGTGCAGAGTATGTGTTTATGTGTGTACGCGCGCGTGAGTTCAGTGTGTGTTTTGTGCGTGAATGTGTGAGAGAGTGATATTAGGGTTAGTGGATGGGGTGGGGTCCACTAGGTGATTGAATTTTTTTATTAATGACCAAAATACCCTTAATAAGTGGTCAAATGCGTATATTTGACCACAAGATGACCACTTAGTTACGAGATTGCCACGATATGTTTGACTGACGTTAATAAAAGTTGAGTTGACCATGACCATTGATATGTTGAATCCAGTGGTACAAATTTATTACTCCCTCCTATTTTTAATAAATGTCGTTTTGAGAAGTTGCACAATATTTAAGAATATTTTTTTTGTCAATAATAATCTTCATTAATGAGGATAGAAATTGATGTTTTGAGAAAAGATGGAGAGTAAATATGAAAAGACGTAGTGTATTTATTAGTTAAATGAGGGTAATAATAGAAAAATATGTACAAAATAATCAAAACGACATTTATTTAACAAATAATCAATTAAGCTAGGATGACAAATAATAAAAATAGGAGGGAGTATTAGTTTTTCACTATCTATCATTATCATTGGATCATATATATAAACCCATGAAATGCTACTCATGTAGTTCAATATATTTAACATGCACCCATTCACAATAATTATTTTTCTAGACCAAACTATCGGGTGCTTCAAAGTTTCA
>BKCP01008293.1:644670-660559 GCA_008636005.1 Striga asiatica
TAAAAAAAAAAAGAAAAAAGATAGAATAGAATGTGTAAGTTATTGTTACTTATGCTGCCACTACTTTTGTTCTTTTCTTTTTTTTTTAGGATTACCTTCTCTTATTTTTTTTTATTTATTTATTCTGAATTAGAATTAATTGTAGCAGGGCTGTCTTAGCTTTTCCATTGACTTTTTTAAATGATCTGTTATGGGGAGTTGAGCTGAAAAACGGAAAAATATGAAGAAAATATTTTTTTTTAAAAAAAAAGGGGGACGGTGGGTGGTGGGGGATGGGATGAAATTAAATAAGGGGCATTTTAAATGCTGCTGTGTTTTCTGTTTCTTCTGTACCTTCTGTTAAGACATTAACTGTTATCGAATTAATTTCAGCAATTACTGTGTTTCATCTACTCAAAACTCCCTCTCAAGTGTGTTGATTCTTTTCCTTTTGCAGCCCGTTTTCTCCCTCCATTAAGTATTTCATTCTAATTAGGGGTGTTCACGGTTCAGTTTTAACCGAGAAAAACCGCCAATCCGGATCGCGGATTGATTGAATGGTCAGTTAAAAAATCCTTAAAAAATTCGGTGGTTAATTTTTTTAAAAATTTGGAATAACCGGTCCGGTTAACGGATTACCTGCGGCAAACTGCCGATTTAACCGGACCGGACGGGACCGGAAAATATTAAAAAACTGTAACAAATATATATATATATATATATATATATATATATATAGTCATTCACTATGGCCGACAAATACAATACATTCAGTATGAATACTTTGCATAATTTAATTTTCATCATTTTTGTATTTTTATGTTTATGGGACGAAATGTGTATTTTTATGCTTATGGGACGAATTGTGTATTTTTTTATTTCATTATTGTTGTTTTTCTTAATTTGTAGGCCCAAATAATCTCTTTTGGGCCCAAAATTGAAAAATAAAAATTAAGTCCAAAATGAAAAAAATAAAAATTGAAGGCCCAAAACAAAGGATTTTGGATTGAACCAGTTAACCACCAAACTGGACCGTCCAATGCGATCAGGATTGTGGTCGGTTAAAAAATAAAACCGGTCCGGTTCTGGACAAGAAAAAAAATTAACCATTAGATCCGGTTTGGTCATGGTTTGGGCTAAAACCGGACTAATTCGGACCGTTAACACCCCTAATTCTAATAACTCAGTTATTATATATATAGAGAGACAAGGGATCACGTGAAAAAGAGGGATAGTACTGAAAGAAATAAGAATAATTATGAACCATTGGATCCATCAAACCAATGGTCATGATCTAGTCAAAATACATTAATGTCAGTCAAACATATTGTGACAATCTCGTAATTAAGTTATCATGTTGTGGTCATATATATGGATTTGATCACTTATTAAGGGTATTTTAGTCAAATCTCAATCACATAGTGGACCCCACCCCAAACCACTAACCTTAATACATTTTTCTCTCTCACACACTCACACAAATTAACTCACTCTGCACACACACACATAAAAAAAAAATTCGCAACCACTGACCAGCCGCCGCCGGCATCCATAGCCTCCACCACCACAGCGACCCACCCGTCCTACGCCACCTGTCTCCGACCGCAGCCGGCTTCCGACCGCATAGAGTCTCCGCCCTCAACCAGCCTCTGCCCTCTACCGCCACCACAGCGACCAACCCGCCATAGTAGCTGCTTCCTACACCGACGACCTCCCCTCGACTACATTGTGGTGGAGCAGCCCGACAGCCATGGCAACACTACCGTCTCACTCGACTTCGACGTCGACCAGCGGCTTCAATGTGGCCGAGTTTTTAGAGAGCGAGGTTGCGAGGAGAGTGTGGGCACATTTTGCCACTTATACCCATATACCTCTTACCACTACAGATAGTTTATTAGAGCTCCTGAGTTTTTTCTCACAACGCACACACTTTAGACACGTGAACTTTCTCATTCATTGTCTTGTCTTGTGGTCCATCTGGACAGAAACATAGGGATATTAATTTTATGTGCTCTCACATTATTTTGCAGGTTGATAAACATCTCTCTCTCTCTCTCTCTCTCTCTCTTTTTCTCTCTCTCTCCCTCTCTCTCTCTCTCTCTATCTCTCTCTCTCTCTCTCCTCACAGTCTGGGCAGACTTACACCTAGACCGGACAGGCTGTACACCGTCCAACCGCTTCGTACCACCTCCGATGCTGCTTGTCTAGTATCCACACCCCAGAGTCGTTGTTTAGTGAGACCCGACTCCCCTTGAGTTAAGCTAAACACCAACGGATCTTTCGACCGACTTACCGAAGCCGCAGGAAGCAGGGGCCTGATTAGGGATCACAGCGAAGCTCTCATTATTGTTTTTCACGCCCCTCTTCAGGCTTCCTCGAGTTAGGACGCGGAGGTTCAGGTGTTTCAGATCCGTCTTCAGATTGCAATCTTTATCTCATCTCACATTTTCATAGAGCTAGATGCTGCCGCTGTCGCCACCCTATTGACCTTAGGACACTAGGGCTCATGGCCGATTCAGCACCCGCTCATGCACATCAGGTTCCCACTTCAGTCGGTTTGCCTATCAGATCTCACACACCTTCCCCAAGGGGAACTGACCCGCTGACTTCCTCACTTGCATCGGTGCCTCCACTCCACAGAGGCGCATTTTTCATCCGGACGATGCTCCTCTCCGCCTTCCACTCATGATGCAGAGTGCTTGCCTGGACACCTGTCAGCCGAGGCTCAAACTTTTTGCATTGGTTGTTTTCTTTTTTTATTTTTTCTTTTTTTCTTTGTTTTGTTTCTGTTGTTGTTTTTGTTTGTTGTTTTAACGTGTAGACTTATGATTTTTCAGCCCAATTAAGGTCTTGACTATATATAGATTGAGGGTCCGGCCTTAATCCTCTACCCTTTCTAAAAAAAATAAAAAGGAAAGAAACCCCTTGTTCTAGTCCTATCTTCAATAAATGAAATAAAAAATCTAGTTTTTGAAAGTTTTTATTTCTTTGTTTTTTCTTTCCTAGTTGACCTTTCCTATCTCTCCTTGTTTTGTTCTTGTAGCTCATATTTATTCGTTCAAAAATGTCCTTGGTATTTTATCATTTTATTTTTGAAAAGAAACAGTAAATACAAAGAAAAAAAAGAATAAATATTTATTATTTAATAACTTATCTAATTATTAAAACATACGCCTGTAGAATGGACATATTACTTCCGCTGCGGGGCACTTGTAAAATAGGGGAGGTAAAGACTATCCCTTTATCGTATATATGCCCGCAGAATGGACAAAGGTCGTCACTAGAGAGGGAGGACGATAGATATTATGCCTCGAATTAATCCTCCATCGAATCCTATCCACTTCATGAATTTAGAGGGAAGCGGAGTCTGCATGCTAGATCGGGAGAAGAAGACGACCTCCTTGCTTGAAGCAAGAAAAATGTCAAGGCTAAGGCCTTATAGCGTCCATTACAAGAGGATGAGAGTACGACTGATGGAGAGGAGATGAAAGAAGTTGATCTGCCTAAGGCCTCGGTGGGGAATTTTCCGCAATGAGGGAAAGCCTGACGGAGCTATGCCACATGGAGGTAGAAGGCGGAAGGGTCGTGAACTACTTTTCCCATAAAAGAAGCAATGACAGTATCTGTGGAATAAGCATCGACTAACTCTGACACTTTTGTTCTGAATATTTGGTGTATGCTTAATTATCTGAGTTCGCTAGTATTGTTAGGCTTTTGGAATATTAAACTATGTTGGTATTATTGATAATAAACTAATCTTAGTAATTTTCTTTTATTTTTGTTTATTTGTCTGTATTGATGGAAAATTTTGTTTCAACTAAACAGGGGTAAGAAAATGNAAAAAAAAAAAAATATTGACCATTTCCATACATTTTACATCAAGTGATTAAGTGGGATATAAAAATTTTATTTTTTATATCGCTTCAAAATACAACACATAGAAATTTGATCTTCATTAATATCGGTGCAAAAATTTACCACATGTAAAATGATCTCTGTTTATATGGAGTATTTGTTAACTCAATATAAAATACGAAGTATTCCATAATCTAGTTTTTAAGATGTCACTTCTATATAGAACCTAGTGTAACCCGATGTAGATAGTAAGTTATTTATATGCGGTGTCACTCGATATAGAAATGTGACATTTATTATATGGGCTTTATAAAAGTTGGACCCTACATAAAAAGTGATTTTCACCCAATATAAAAAAATATTTTTCCACTAATATTTTTGTGAAGTTGTGTTGATTGGAAACTTTTATTATAAAAAGTGATTTTCACCCAATATAAAAAAATATTTTTCCACTAATATTTTTGTGAAGTTGTGTTGATTGTAAACTCTTATTATGCATTTAAGTGTATTTGAATAGATGATGTGACAAATATGATTGGTTTATATTTAAGAGAATTGTTATAATATTTGGATATTTAATAGAACGATCCCTTAAAACCATTATGACATGATTGATATGGCAAAATTATATGGGAATGATATTATCATTCATTACTCATTCTTAATCCCATGATTGTTATATATTTGATAAAGGAATTACTATTCTAATGTGAATTGCAACATTCTCCTCCATGGTATTAGTCCTTACATAGCTAATGCATGGTTTTCTTATTCTCATATATTTATGATTTATTTTTTAAAAAAATATAAAACCAGCAAATAACGATAAAAAATAAATATATTATATATAATATAAAATCATGATTAAATTATTATTTTCTAAATAATTTTTAAACAAATAATTAAACTAATTTTATTTTTATTTATTATACATATTTCACTTATATATATATTAAATACTTATAAAGTTAATACGAAAAAATAGTTTAATATCCAATGACCATTTTACATGCTTTGGTCGAGAATTCTTCACGTGATGACATCAAAATTGCGGAACGCATTCTAAAAGAATTATTTCAACATGTAATTCATTATACGATGAAAAATAATTAAATCTTGAAAAAATGTAATTCATGATAAGATGAAAATAAGGTATAAATTAAAAGTTATGTTGTAGATATAAAAATAAGAATGAATAATTAATAAACTTTGAAGTGAACTATTCAGTAATAAATGAATTTTATTTTAAAAGTTTATAGTTAAAGTTGGAGAGTAAAAATCTGAAATGATTTATTTATGTTTAACTAAATTTTGCAATTGAGAATTAAAAAACTTTTTTAACTCATCCATGTGGCCAGCCTTACTTTGAGCAAGAGAATTTTTAGGCAAAAAGAAGAAAAATTAGTGTACATATCCCTCTATATATATTAATTCAAAAATGTTGAATCTAAGTGGTAGATTCTCATGCTATATATATTAATTCAAAAATGTTGAATCTAAGTGGTAGATTCTCATGCTTCGGAAGCTGACATGGCAAAAATCTATGTTTCATAATGTTGTTTATATATTTATTTTTGCTATGGAGTTAGGCTTGGTATTAGACATAAATAACTTTTTTCAACTATGGTAAGTGTGTTTAATTTTGTTATTTTTTTTCAATGTTCTGAAAACCGAACCGGTGAAGCCACAGGTTCAATGGTTCACTGGTCGGACCAGTGGTCAAACCGGTCGAACAGGTTTAATTAATATATAATTTTTTATTTATTTTATAGGTTTAATATATAATTGTATATATTTTATCATTAATTTATATTGTATAATGACATTTTTTTAAATAAATAAAAGATAAACTAAACAAAAAATCGTGCGTGGTCTAATTATTTTAACTACCATGATATAATAATACTAATAAATAATTTTGTTCATAAAAATTAATATGATTATAATGGAAGAGGAATTATGAAAGTGTCACCATAAATTTATAAACGATTTTTTCAATTATTTAGCATACTCAGTACGTCATAGATTTATGAATCTAGTGACTATTGGTAGTTTGGTACCCGTTAATCTTTTCAATAAATAAATAGTCCTATAATTATTAAGGGTTAATTGCCAGAAAAACCATAACTTTTTGTTTAATTGTACATAAAGCTCAACTTTTTCAATTTTGCACCAAAATTCAAACCTTTCGTATGTATTGCAAAATCGTCTCAAAGTTGACTTCCGGCCAACGTGTGCTGACATGGGCGACCGGAAAAGTGACGTGGCACTCATATTCAATAGTTTTCGCCACGTCATCAAACACATGTATTTCCACATCATCAGCCCTCCACGTCACCCTCCACCTCACACACCACAAATATATTAAAAATTTCCTTTCTTCCCTATTCCCAATTTACGCGTTTCAGAGAAAAGAGTGATTAGGGCCTCCAAAAGCCTCCACTCCATCTCATTAGACTGCAGGTCAATCAGCTTCTCCACATACTCTATGGACTCATCGGGTTTCCCCTTCTTCATCTTCACATTCACCACCATTTTCAAAGCCTCGACGCTTTCTCGAACAGGCTCAGCTAAAACAGGCCTTGATTTTGAAAAGTCGAAGAAAACGAGCGACCCCAGTAGCACAGCCACGAATTTCTCCATAAAGTACTTGGAGATTTTTTTCGGCGGCGGTGATAGAAAGGCTGCAATTGAGTATTTTGATATGGGTGTCGATGAGAAGTAAGGTTTTCTGATAGGTTGCCAGAGTTTAGTGTGGAGAGAGAGATTGAGGATGACGAGTGAAATTTGGGGTTTCTAAAGGGGATTAGGTTAGGAAATTTGGGGGTTTTGCTGGTGTACTGATGGGGAAGAAGAAAGGAAATTTTTTAATATATTTGTGGTGTGTGACGTGGAGGGTGACGTGGAGGGCTGATGATGTGGAAACACATGTGTTTGATGACGTGGCGAAAACTATTGAATATGAGTGCCACGTCACTTTTTCGGTCGCCCGTGTCAGCACACGTTGGCCAGAAGTCAACTTTGAGATGATTTTGCAATACTTATAAAACGTTTAAATTTTGGTGCAAAATTGAAAAGGTTAAGCTTTATGTGCAATTAAACATGAGGTTGTGGTTTTTCTGGCAATTAACCCAATTATTAATTAAAGCAAAGGCAGAGAACTTCTTACTTTAACTTCTGCCATTTCAAAAGTACAGGAAAGAAACTGGGCTATCAAGTTTGACAAATTAGTAAGGCCCAATAAGGCAATGAGGGCAAAACAATTTCAGCCACTCTTTATTTGTGAAGATCCCACATCGAAATCAGAAACAAAAAGTTCAGCTACTTAAAGGATTCTACATCTACCCTTGGACAAAAGAAAACATTGGACCGTGTGGCCGTTCTAACCGCTGCCGGTTTGAACGGTTTTTCCAGTTTTGACCGGTTGAAACGGTTTTTTACTGGTTTTAGACTTCAACGGTTTTATGCCTCAAACCGGACCGGTACATTGGTCGATTCATGGTTGAACCGGTCGGTCCGGTCCGGTTTTCAGAAAAATGTTTATTTCTCACCCGCGCACAACCGCAAGCCGTTGGCGCGCGCCACGCATTGCCCAGCAGGCCCCAACCACGCAAGCAACAAACCCTCAGCCACAATCGACCTCACGCAAAGAGGCGGCCATCCACGCTCTCACATCCTCGAGCCGAAGCCAATCACCACTTGCGCACCAGCCCCCCTTGAGGCTGCACAACGTCGCCTGAGGCGCCCTTCCACTCTCGTCGACCTGTTTTTCTTGTAGATTCATTTGGTGAACGGTATTTTGGTTTATTAGCCTCTGATTCTATGAGATCTTGATGAGTTTGGATTAGATCCATCAGGTTTAAGTATGAATCTAAAGAATAAAATTGAGATATATCATTTTGTAGTTTAGATCTTTAATTTTATTGAGATTTTGTGGAAATGTTGTGGTTATTTGAAACCCATTTGATGCTCTAATTCGAGATTTGAACACCTAGTGTGATGCCTCAATGTTTGAGATTGAATTTTTAGTTTTGGAGCTTATTGACCCCTTGTGAATCCAAAAAATTTTATAAAAAACTCTACTCGTGTTAATCTGAATTTTGGACTATGAACCCCTTCCTTGATGTGTTAGTTGCTGTAAAAATTTCATAATTTAAGTCAACCCCTAACTCCTTGAACTGAGCCTCAAAAGTTAGTCGATCCTGCTGCCGGGCCGCAGTCGCACGCGGCGACGCTGGCAGGCAGCAGACCGAATAGTGGTGTGCGGGAGCCCTTGCAGCGATGCGCGGCTCACAACAGACACGTGCCAGCCGCGTGCTGTATGCCCGTTCACGCCCCGTACCATGGACACCGCCCGCGTGCCTCTACCGTCCACGCACTCGCTAACAGCCCCGCAGCTTGCCCAGATGATGCCCGATCGCCCTCAGCAGCCCACAACAGCCCCGCAACGTACCAGACGACGCCCGCACGCCTTCAGCACGCGCCCAACGACCTCGCAGCGTGCCAACTCGCCCAGCGACCTGTGCCGTGCCCAGACGACGTCCAGCAACCCAGCACCACCCCAGCTGTAGCCCGCATGAGCTAACCCTTGCCAGTGCCGGTCCGGCGGAACCTGATTATATTTTCTTGAGTCGTTTGATCGATTTTCATGCCTTTGATCTCGTTTTTCGCGTAGAATTCATTTTTGGTCTTTTTAATTGGTTTTTCCAAGTTTTTCCTTTAAATCCGAGGGTTTCAAATTCCACAAAATTCCACGAGCTACTTAATCGATAATTTTTGGCTAAGTATGAATTCTCATTCTATTTCCCGATGTTCAATATAAGTATTTTTAAAATATTATCTTCATTAAATGTAGGTATTTGAGGAGTCGAGCCCTCTGCCTACCTTCATCTGATCTTGTGTCTTCGTCTGCTTCAACAGATCAAGTGGGTGTTGATAAATCTTACGATCCCCTCTTAATATAATATGAAAACGTGTTGTGCCTAAATGGCTGCCTCGCACGCTTCGGAAGCTTACTTGGCAACATTACATGCTTCGAATTTTGGTTCGGATACATTCCTTAATTGTTTAAAATAAAATACTTAATAAATAGTATTTTTGCTTAATCTGATTCATCAAACTCCCAAATAAATAGGATTCTTATCTTATAAAGCTTCCCAAATAAATAGGATCCTTATATGCCGTGTAAATCCTCCAACTCCAAATTCTTATCTTATAAAGCTTACTTGGCAACATTACATATTAGGATTCTTATCTTATATGTTGTGTAAACCAAAATAAAAAATTTAGCTTTATATATTATTTTATTTATGTAATTAATGTAAACAATAACTTATTTATATAGTTTAAATTAAAAAAAATACTATAGTTTTACAAAAAATATATAGCCACTTGCATATTATATCTTTTCAATCCAACCATAAATAAATTATTTAAATCTTTTTAGAATATCTATAAAAATATATACACTGAAATAGTTATAGAATATTACATGATCTTTCTAATATATTTTAAAGAGTTGAAATAGTTATACAACAACATGTGTTTTTTCTATTATTTTATATTTTATATTTTTTTCCAAAAAACCCGTGTAGTACACGGGTGTCGTACTAGTGTATGTTATTCTCTATTTTTATAATTAATGTATGCATGTGACCGTTAGTCTATGAGAGGTTCTCACGTTGATGTGCCAAAGCCGGTCCTGAATATTATAAGGCCCTGGCCAAAATATGTTAAATGTTGCATTTGGTTTTTTTTGTTTAAGTTAATAAAAAAATGTCGCTCGTAATAATAAAACAATTTAAATTTTAAATAAAAATATAGCTATAAATAATATTTGATAAATTTCTTAAAAATCACAAATGAAAAAAGAGAAAATCCTTTTCATTCAAAGAAAAAAAATAAGCAGTCAGAGCTCCAAACTTTTGTTTACTTTAAATATATAACTTAAGTTTATTGAAGTACAGAATACTCAGTTATAGTTATATAATTTTTTTTTTTATTGGAAAGTATTAGTTTTTATTATATATTTCATAAAGATAAATAACAAATCTAAATTGAAACTCATTTGAAAATGAGTTGACATCACTTAACTATTTTATTGGCCATCACTAACATAATTGAATTGTGCAATCATAAAATAACATTTTGTATATTCAAACAAGAATAAAATATTAACAAAGTATTAGAAGAATAAGAGAAAATATGTAAAAAAAAAAAAATTACTAATAATAGCCACTATTTAATTTTGTCATGAAATTAGAAGTTGGATAAAATATGAAAAGTCATGTTTAAAGAATAAAAAAATTAAGATTTAAGATTCATTTTATATTTAATATTTTATTATATAATTAATATATACATATATTAAAAAAAATATGCAAAAGTGGGCCCTAGGGTAAGAAGGGGCCCTGGGCGGTCGCCCGGCCCGCCCTACCCAGGGTCGACCTTGTGTTGTGCCGACGTTCTCCTATTTGTGCCTAATAAGAGGTTATCCCGTTGATGTTGTGCCGACGGTTTAGCTCCCGTTGATATTGTGCCAACGGTTTAGATGTGATCAGATGAGCGTATGGCTGTATAGGAGGTAGAGTAGGCGATTTCTGTTCATGCTGCGATTATGATTTTACGTCATTGTATTGAATAGACTGCATTGTATTCCCACAGTGAGCAAGTTGGTCGCTCACTCCCACTATTTTTCCATTTTCAGGTTGAGCTGGTGGCAGTGGCGAAAGATTGACGAGCTGGGTCATACTTGCATGTATCTATGAACTGTTTAATTGCTTCCGGTTTCGTATTATTATTGTTAGCTTTTTCCAGACTTGTTAAGAATGCTGGTTTTGGGATTTGAACATGTCACTAGATTATTATGCATGTTTTGGATTATAAATCGGATTGTTAATGTTGGTGATTGTAACACCCCGCTCATCAGAGTAAATTTTTCGCAATTTTTACTTCGAAATACTTATAACTCTTTCGAAATATTTTGCGACTAACTCGAGATGCTACTCAAACTCATCTTCTTGAAAATCCGTTTGTCTTTAAACTTTCTGTCTAGTACTTCTCTAGACATAAAGAAAACAGATTTCCTTTAAACTTGCATTTAACTATACCATATTCATATTTCTCGAAATGGTATAAACTTGAAATCTGAAATTTATTAAAAATGCAAGTTCAATACTTAATGTGCATAACGGAAATACTTAAAAACGTGGTTTATTATACAGACATATCAAATACTTAATAAATGTCCACATGAAATAAGTGCACGACCACCACCACCACATCTCGAGCTCACACCTCCGGCCCGACCCTGTTACCTGAAAAACACAATGGGGGTGAGTACTGATCCTCTTGTACCCCGAAATCACCCATACTAAAGTAAACAACAATAATAATACAATATCATGATCTTTGGTATATATCTGGACTGGAAATCTATTCCAGTAACTTAAATTGAATCTGGCCGATATCAGATCGGATACTTGTGCACAATCTGATGGATATTTCTCAAGGCAACTCAAACGGCCTCCATCAGAACTTAGGATATACTCTGAGACAACTGAATGCCTCCTCATCCCAAGCGTATAAACTTAAACTGTATACATACCTCGAACATGATATCAATATTATACTCAATGTAATACCCAGTATGGGTCCCCACCTTTCTCCTTTGAAAATCGTAAGTGTTGATCTCGAGTAGCTAACTCCTCAAGCTACATAAAAATATATAAACAAATATACTAAGTACTATGCTCGTATGCTTAATAAGATGCTCGGTTTCTCAACTCTTTCGGATAACTCATCCAAATCTTATAAAATTTCAATATTCATGCTATTGCTCAAGCTTAACTTTTCTTGATCTTTTACTCAATCAAATACTTAACCCATCATATATCATATCTCCCAAATCTTATATATTGGCTTATACTCATTTTTTCACTTAATTAACTTGAAAGTGAAAATAAACTCAAATCATACTCAACTTTTAATCATGATATTAATATGTGAGATTTAAAACAATCTTTATAAAATTGTATACTCAACATATTAAACTAAATTTTGTCAAATTGTTCATCACTTATATGAGAATTTTTCATAATAATCTCATTTAAACAACTTGAACATATCATGAATATTCTTGCATATAAACTCATCTTTACATATATGCCATCTAATTATCTCAACTTATTCATTTTCCATCTTCAAATCATGAAATTTAACAGTCATAATCTCAACTCATAATTAGACATGTCATAAAAATTTCATAATTTTAGCATGCATATACATCAAGTTATTAGAATTTGAAGTTACAACTAAAACATTGAACATAAAATTCAGCATACATGTTCATCTTCAAATCTCTATAACTTAAGTTATACTATGCCAAATAACTTAATTCTTGTTCTCATGTACTCCTCTTTTACACAAGAATTACTCATTTAAATCATACTTTTTTAGATTATTCATATCTTCACCAACATCTCATCAAATCAAGTACATATATCATATAATTGATCTTGAACAACTTTAACTCTTTGTATTCATATAATCAATTATAAATTTAACTTCTCAATCATCATATACATACTTATAAACATCTAAACTCAGTATCAAAGTATGAACTTAAGCATAAAACTTTAAGATAAGTCAGTTACCTCCTTCTTGCTAGAATCGTAACTTGATTCTTCACTTCTAAATTCTTCACTTCTTCACAATTTCTATTACTTATCTTTCTTACACTCTTATATATCTTTTGGTACTTTTCTTTGGTGTGAGAACTCTGATTTTTAGGCCTCTATTTATAGGCACAAATTGGCAAGACATCATAATGGAGTGAAGAAATGAACAAAATAAACAATTTAAACTTATAAACTTAATTAATCATAAACTATTTTACGATTAACTTGTATTCTTATCCAAACATAATTAATCATAAAAAATGGCCTCTATCTATAGCCATAAATGAGCTTTTTGGTAGATAAAACTTATTCCACCAAGTTTAATAAAATTCTCACCAATTGTTGAAAAAAAATGCTAACTTAAAGACTTAGCAAAACTTTGTTGTGATTTTCTCATCTCATTCTCACCAATTGATGACCAAAATTTCGTGCTTAATGTGATGTAATTGATTCCATATATTATTGAAAAAATGTCACCCTTCATCATATAAAAATTTTTGGAACAAAATAATAAAAATCATCCTTTTTTATTACTTATGCATTTTCTTTCAAAATGGCTGATTTTTAAAACTCTTTTGCTGAAAAGCAATGCTCATATATAGTCCTGGATCATGCTAATAAACCGAGAATAATACAATTTACGGAACTCAATTCGGATTTAAAACGAACGTATACCGTAAAACTGAAAATTCTAAAATTTAAATTCTTTACTCACAGTTTTTCTTCAATTTAATGAACATATTGCTTCTTAGGATCTAATATAATTATCATGAAATATTCTACATTTACGGAACCACATTGGACTTAAACCGAACGATTACCGTAAAACCGAAAATTCTAAAAATTTCGGTTTCTCTTAAAATAATTTAAATAGACTATAATGTCTAAATAAATTTTCTCACTTCTTTGAACATTTATCACTTAAATGTTCATGGATACTTAACCGCACTTCGAGACTTAACTTGTATCAACTTATGCTAAGGCTTAATATTATGATCTTATCTTGATGACTTAAACACTTAGAAAAATTCTAAGTATTTAGTACTAAGGCTCGGCTATTTCTTAATTAAGTTCAACTCATGACCGAACATACTTGGGTTCAGTTCACTACTTATCTTAAACGATTAATCAAAATATACTCAATTTCGGTTATTCGTCATCTTATATTAATTAATCCCGTCTTATAAATCCATTTATAAAAATAAACAGACCGGAATTAATTAATTACTGAACTGGCTCGATTACTGAATAATATTGAACCGAGTATACTTTCGACTTAAAGTTGAATTTTTAACTGAATAACTTAATAACTGGCTCGGAACTAGAAACGAGCATTAATAAAAGTAATTAGTTCATACTTAGAATAATTACTTTTATTAATTACTGAATGGGATATTACAGTGATGCTTTGAATTTATTATTGAAGCATGTTTTACTTGTTTGTCTTGAAATATTTGTCTGGGATGGTTTATTCTCAATTGCTTAAGTTTGGACTTAAGCTGTTGATTTAAGATAAGTTTGAGTAATGCCTGTTGAATAAATTTTTAAAATGTTTGCAAAAATTGAACTCTAATTTTTTAAACATATTTGGTATTTTTCTTATAAAAATGACGGGCATTACATAATGCGTGGTTTTCTTATTCTCATATACTTATGATTTATTTGTAAAAAAATAAAATAAAACCAGCAAATAACGATGAAACATGAATATATTATATAATATAAAATCATGATTAAATTATTTTACTTTTTTAAAGAATAATTTTTAAATAAATAATTAAAACTAATTTTATTTTTATTTATTATTCATATTTTACTTATATATATTAAATACTTATAAAGTGAATACGAAAAAATAGTTTAATATCCAATGACCATCTTACATGCTTTGGTCGAGAATTTTTCACTTGATTGCATCAAAATTGCGGAACGCTTTCTAAAAGAATTATTTCAATAATGTAATTCATTATACGATGAAAAGTAATTAAATTTTGAAAAAATGTATAAGATGAAAATAGAGTAAAAATTAAAAGTTATGTTGTAGATAGAAAAATAAGAATGAATAACTGATAAACTTTGTAGTGAACTATTCAGTAATAAATGAATTTTATTTTAAAATTTTATAGTTAAAATTGGAGGGTAAAAATGTGAAATGATTTATTTATGTTTAACTAAATTTTGCAATTGAGAATTAATTTTTTTTAACTCATCCATGTGTCTAGCCTTACTTTGAGCAAGAGAATTTTTAGGCAAAAATAGGAAAAAATTAGTGTACATATCCCTCCTCCCTATATATTAATTCAAAAAGTGTTGAGGTTTAGTGGTAGATTCTCATGTTTCGTATGCTGACATGGCAAAAATATATGTTTTGTAATGTTGTTTATATATTTATGTTTGCTATGGAGTTAAGGTTGGTATTAGACATAAATAACTCTTTTTCAAACTTGATAAGTATATATTTAACTTTATTATTTTTTCTCTAATTACACATGTCTTTCTTAGTTGGGCAAATAACAATCTTACCATATTATAATTTTCTCCCACATTTCTCTCTTAAATTACGATTTACAAATCACTTATTGTCTATTCTTTTTTTCATCATATATTTCTTAACTTAGTACATGAGTATTGTACTAGTAAATTAATTATTGATTGAAGTGATTCATGTGGAAGTGAAAAATTTAGCGAAAAAGGAAAAAAAACCGATAAATTGGTAATTATTTGATTTGATGTGTTTCATGTTATATATAGCACGACAGGGATCTTTGAAGACTAATAAAGGTCAACGAAAAGTATAGAAATACCAATAAACAGTCATTTAATAAGCATATCAACCTATACATCATGCAGTAATCTGTAGCTAGACACAAACAGCAACGTTAATTGAATGATAAAAGTCACGTACTACATTTCTTCAACCTTAACAATCACCCAGTGATGCATAATAACTATCTTAAAAATATATTTCGTTAATTCAAATACGTAAAGAAAAAGCCAGCGAATTTTGAAATATTTCTTAGCGACAGGAAGAAATTCGATTAACTCATTAGGCCTACATTCGCGATTCTCTTCGTGAATATAAGATTTTGTTGTTTTAATATAAGATCACCAGTATTGAATATGGACTGCATTTGTGCCCACATATCTAATTTCTTACCTTCTGCTATCACTCATCCATGCATTGATACAGAGTCCTGAAAATATTTATTGAAACTTACTTACAATTGATATAAGATAAAAGTAAAAAGAAAAGAAAAAAATTTGGGCACTTTGACCGAGAAAATTCTAACATGTTCTTAGCGACAGCACAGGCAGAAAGTATAGAGTGCAGCTTTTTTGGTGTCCCATCTTTTTCCCCCATACAATTAATTAAAGTT
>BKCP01008293.1:679902-707973 GCA_008636005.1 Striga asiatica
ACATTATGAATAACATTTCAACACTTTAACCACAATAAGAAGTTTCAGCGGATATTAATAACCCATTCAAGTTTCATACATAATTGTACCATCTTCTACTATCAATTATTCCAACAAATTTATGAAACTCATCATCCTAAGAATATCTCAAACTCAAACGATACATCTCCACTCGTTGAACATCGAATTAGCTAAATTGTCTCTCCAATTTGACCACTGATCGGATGTCTCAACTGCATCAATGAAAGACGGGTCTTCATCTGTACCTTCACCGTTTTCTTCATCTTCTCCAATCATGCTTTCCATTGGATCTACCGGTAGCTCACGGCGAATAAAATTATGAAGAAGGACACATGCCATGATCAATCTATTTTGAGTTTTAATATCATAAAATGAAGGACTACGAAGAATCGCCCATCTTTTCTTTAAAATTCCAAAGGATCTTTCAACAACATTCCTTGCTTTCGAATGACACATGTTGAAAAATTCAAAAGAATTTTGTGGTGTTAGTCTCCCTTCCCCCCAATCTTTCAAATGATACCTAACACTCTTGTATGGGGTCAAAAAACCTTCACCGTTCGTATAACCGTTATCACAAAGGTAGTAGTTACCTACACAGAACATACTTGTTTTATCATTATTGGTATATTAATCCATGGTAGTGAATGACCATTATCTTAATAACATTTTTGCAATTTTATATTACCTCGAGGTATTTTTAACCCGTTGGATCGACTTACAGCATCTTTTAGCACACGACAATCAGCGGCAGAGCCTTCCCACCCACATAGAACGTAGACAAAATTTAGATTACGGTCTACTACGCCTAGAACATTTACTGCAACTTCACCCTTTCTTGTTCTGTAGCGTGGCTTATCAGTTTCCGCCACTGTCACTCTAATGTAAGTGCCATCTAAAGCACCTAGACACCCCTATGAAACGTGCATCATCATTAAGATTTCCTTACGTTTATTAAAACTGAAAAAATATTTTTTTTATAAAGAATCTCAAAATAAAATATTACAAAATTACCTTGAACCACCTCCATCTGTTGTTATTAAGGCATGACTCATCTACGGGTTCTGGTTTCACTAGAAGCATAGAGTGGAGCCGCAAAATCGCACATAAAACCTCATGCACATATATGCTGACGGTATGACTAGACCTTTTAAAATCAAACTTTACAACTTTCATCTTCTTATGGTGAGCTATGATGGATAAAAAGAGTGCCACTTTCTCCGTAAGGGTAACATATTTGGAATCAGATAATCCCCCAGCATCGCGAAGAATGTAGCAAAGCCTTGCAAACGCTCCCTTAGTCATCCTTAGATTCTCCATACAATCTAATTCATTTAGCGCGACCAAATTGTTTAAATGTTCTATTTGCATAGGAATCCTAGAAGCCATCACATATTTGATTCGTTTAGTTAAAAATTTAGTCCTATTACGTTGTCCTCTCCTTCCTGCTGCAACAACCATACTCATAAAGAAGGTACATTCTTTTATGATTTCTTCTAGTAGAAGTAAAACTTCAGCTTTTCTACTACAGATCTCGGACATTGCGTACACGACCTCAACCCCAACCTTTGGTTAAAAAAAATAACAATAAAAATAAAAACACAAAAGACAGAACAATGATAAGAACAAGTTTGGAATTTGAAAATTGTGATGATTCATTGACTTATCCACGGATCGAACATGTCATTGCCCAAATATTATGTAGCTCAAACTGAATACCAAACATAGTACCGGGGTAGACAAATTCATTTTAAAATCCAAGTACTCCATAAAAATAAAGAGTGTTAATCTGTGTTTTTTGAACCAATATCATAAAAAACAGAACAATACGTGTACCCGAAAGAAGAACATAAAGATATGTATGTAGTATTTGCAAACATATAATAATTAAACACATATATTGTTTTCTAACCTTCGCTGCTATGGAGAGATTAATTATCTAGTGCGACGACGAGGAGAGACGTCCGAATCCAGTCAAAGACGAGAAGATCCAGCAGCGATAATTCGAAAAAAAAAACCTAAAACAAAAGAGGGTAAACATTGTTAGACCAAAGAAAAAATAAATTACATGGTGGGTATAAGAACTCGTGGATGGACGACTTCCTACAAGAAGAGGATAGAAATAATGCTCTTCAATTTCGCACATGGAGCAGGACAAACCCTAGCTTACAGACATCCTCGAACAAATGAAGGCAAATCTCATGACCTCTATTTTTATATAAGGGTGTTTTGGTCAAATTTCAGAAAAGCAGTTTAAGTGGGATATGGCATCCCTAGCCCATCGCCGGATGTGGTTTCCCATTTCTTGGGTATAATTGGACCGGGCTGTGCACATTTCAAGGGCCAACATTAAATGAACCAAACTAATTATTTGTGCGGAAATAATAAGAACTCACGTGATATCAGGTCCAATCAAAGCAACCAAACTCACCCTAAATGTGTTATATGGGAAAAAGAAGATTAATTATTAAATTATGTTTAGGCGCGTACCTCTGACGGCGTGCTGCAGTTTGAGGGTGTTAGCAATTTCTTGTTATGTTCAACCTCAAAATATCTCCGGCTTAATTCTGAAAAATTAAACCAAGAGAAATATAACGTATAGTTGCATAGAATAAATGAAACTGTACATATATGAATAATATACATAAGTCAAATGTAAAACAAATAACTTAGAAAATTCAAGGTACTTGTCAAAAATTAGAGTGTATTTAATTAAATTAAACAAGATTTAGTGTAGTTAATAATTAATAATATAACCCGGTGTTTGGTTATTGGGTTGAGAATGGTGCGCTTTTGGAGATTGTTGGCGCCGTTTTTTGTGCCTTTCCCTAGCCTTATGGTTTTGAAACCAATACACACCACCTACAAATATATTAACAAAATTCAAATAAAAATAGATTTATGAAATCAAGAAAATGAAATTAATGTACATTCATACATACATACCTAAGGGATATTGATATTGTCACTAATACGACTTCTTTGCCATTATCTCACTATTATCACCAATCCACATTTTCTTATTCTTTAATTGTTTTCCTCTTAATTTCTCTTTCTTGTCTAGTGTTGAGACTCTCTTTAAGAGAGATGTATGTTTGAAAAATGGAGTTGTCAGGACACGCTAATTAGCAGTAGAGATTATAGGAATATGAGGTGTACATTTTTTTTTTCCTCTGTTTTTCAGTTAAGAAGAGAAAAGAAAGGAAAGATGTATGGAGAGAGATAAACACGCACAAGGAGACAGAAAGGGAAAAACATGAAAAAAAAAAACCAAAAGTAATAAAGGTAAAAGAAATGAATTATTATTTATAGAGAAAGGTGAAGAAGGCGTGAAATTCTGGAGATCTCTTTGTTTTTTGTCTCCAAGGAGCGAGGTGCAGCTGAAAAAAGCGACGTGTGAATGATGGAGATTGTGAAATGCGCATATAAGTCATAATTCTTCAATATATGGCCCTTAATTCAATATACGGATTTTTTGATACATAGGTTCCAGCCCACCTTTGGTGTTGCAGTCAGTCCTAGCCCTAGTTCAGGCCCCCAGTGGATTTCGAGAGTTAAATCAGAACTTGCGTCAGTGGATTTCAATTAGATCCTTAGCTATACATTCTTGGGCACCAACAAGTGGACCACTACAGGAAAATGCACAATTGGCCTCCCCCAGGTTTCGAACTCGTCACACGGAGCTTGCTAGCGAGCTATTGAAGTCTCCCATCCCACCACTGCGCTACACCCTGGGGGGCTTTCTCTTCTTATTTTCCTTGGCTTTCTTGCGCACTCTCATATAGAACATAAAGATAGTCCGGTTGAACCAGGTTAGCTTAATTTATAGACCGAAGACTAGCTAGGCTGATTGGTTTGAGAGTATGAAGGCTTAGGTAACTCGGAAAGATAGGGCATGTCTCTAGCTCGGGTATTAAGGAGCTCGGACAACTTAGGTATATCTATAGCTCGAGTATTAAGGAGCTTGGACAACTTAGGTATATCTATAGCTCAAGCATTAAGGAGCTCGAACAACATAGGAATGACTACAACTCTTACATATGATAGCTCGGACATGATCACATGGTAATTAGCTCAAATAGGAAATGGATAGACCAACATAGTAGGTCGAGTCCAGGCTGTTAACAAAGGACACGTGTAAGGTCAAAATTAAAAGAGATAAATGATCTGACGGACGAAAGTAGAACAAAATAACTGACGGACAGACTTATAGGTAGCTTAATAATCGACGGGCAGCCTTTTGAGGAGTTGGGGCAATCGGGCAGACCTACAGGCAGTCATGCAGAACGGAGGCTTATTCAAGGAGCCAATAATCTTCAATAAATAAGTAAAGTTTTGAGAAGATAAAGGTTAATCACACTTCATGCACTCTAAGCATTCAGCATATTTCAGGACAACTTTTTGTATCACCTTACTAACTTGATCGTTAGAGGTTTAACGTCGGGAACATCTCCCCGAGGGGAGTTGGATCGAATCATCGTGGAGGTGATCGGCCAGTCAAGGTCGTCACAACCTCATTCGGCAACGAAGAAGCTAGCTACGGTGGTGGAGCAGCCAACTACGGTGGTGAATCAACCGATAGGGGGAGTTCAATATCTTGCCCAGTGGCGGAGGAATTGTAGTCGATGGTCAATAGGCCACCGAGAGACGTAGCATTGGAGCATATGGCCAATTAAGTCAAGGAGCTCCAAGCTAAGGTGTAGGGGCGACGCTAGCCGCGGGTGCAAGGTCATCATGTTGTCTTGGACACCAATTTACCTCAGAATTTTCGGGAACCAAGCATGATTTATGATCGGTCTACAAATCCGGCTAGGCATCTAAGGAGTTTCAAGAATTTTTCAGTTTTGCACCGATACATTGATATTGTTTGTTGCAGAGCTTTTTTTATGACCTTAAATGGCTCCGCCCAGGATTGGCTCTACCTGATACCAGCGGGATCTATTTATAGCTTCGATGTGTATTAGCTCGTTGTTCATCAACCAATTCTCTAGTGCCAGGAAGTACGAAAAGACCTACCTCACATTGATCAACATGCAGCAACGCAAAAATGAATCCTTGAGGGGGTATGTAGCTCGATATGTGCGAAATTAAGTGGAGGTCCCATCAGCGTCGGAGGAGATCAAAGCAGGAGGTCTCACGCGAGGTCTCAAACCAGGTCACTGCCAAAATTCCTTAACTAAGAAGCTAACTAGGTTGTACGACTAGCAGTTAGAGCATTGTACCAAATACATGAACATGGAAAAAACCGAGGCGGATTTCCTTTAGAATGATCGAGATCAGGGGAGGAGGCAGGTGGAAAAACATAAGCTCGATGATAGAAGGTCGGGGAAGAGATGCTATGAATGATGATAAAAGGCATACTGGATTTAAGTATAAGCATTATACACCATTGGTGTTACCCAGAAGTCAGGTTTATAAGACCTTGGAAAAACGGTGAGACACGAGAATGTTAGGAAAGCCTCAGTCTTTACCTAAGAAGAAAGGGCAAGTCCCAGTGTGAGGAGATCCTTTTTGTAGGTATCACCGCGATTAGAGTCATTGGGCTAACAATTCTAAGGAACTCAAGGATGAGATAAAGTGACTTATACGCACATGTCATTTGAAGGAGTTTGTGGTTCAAGATATGGAGAAGAAGGAGGACAAGGAGGTAGGAGATAAAAGGAGAAGGCCTGAGGAGCCAGAGGTTACGCCTCCTAAAAAGGGGGTGATTCACATGATTGTTGGGTTACCAACTGATGGTGATTCTAACAATGCTAGGCGAGCTAATTGTAGGGATAACTAGGAATGTGTTGCAGAGGTTTAGATCACCCATAACATTCCGGAATTAAGTTTGTAACTGAGAATCCATAGGGAATTTTGGTTCCACATAATAACGCTTTGGTAATAACAACAAAAATTGTGGGTTATGATGTTCAACGGATTTTTATTGACATAGAGAGCTTCGTAGACATCATGTTCTACGAGTGTTTCAGGCAAATCTATATTTATATAATGGACCAATCCTTATTGTCATTATTGGCATGATTTTGGGCGATAAATTTTTTCGTCTATATTTGACATTTAATTAATATTTATTTATTAGCAAATCTTATGCATGAAAAATATAATCAATTTTTATACATTCAATGACTATTACTCATTAACAACAAATTGGCTTAAATTTGACTTTTGACCGTAGTTTTGTTAGATGTATTTTCAATAAGATCTTGCATTAATTTAATAGTAATTTATTGACACAATTAAAAGAATTATTATGAAAATTGATTTGATTAAATATATTATGATCTATGGTCATAGGTATTAATTTAATTAATTATATTCACTATTCAGAAGTATTTAAAATATTTCATAAAATAATAGAATAAATATGTTTAATCATACAAACTTAATAAATAATTTAAAATATTAATAAAAGTTTCTGAAATGTAGTAAATTTAATTATAAAAAAGTACGTCCCCATTGAATATATTATATGCAGTGATAATACTATTAAAAATTTAAACAATATACTAATAAAAATAAATTTGATGGTCGGGTGCAATTCAGAATTATAATTTCACCTTAGAAATATCTATGTACATTAAAAAAATATTTAATTTTTAAAAATATATACTTTTTCTTATATACTATTTTATAAATAAAAGTATGTTAATAAAATAGCAATGTATAATAATTTAATTATAACACTTGGTAATTACGGAAATATATAATATATCTACATATTCGAATAGATACTGTGTAACTCATTATATAGGTTGAGAAAATTAATTAAAGAAATAAATATAGATAAAAAATAAAAACATAAAAATAAAATATTTAACCATAAAAATTTTATGTGTCGCATAAGGATTAATGTTACTAAAAATTAAAATTTATTCATCAAAGTTTTTAACATTTAATGCACTTAATAATTATAGCGGAAAATAAATATTATGGGTTAAACGTTGGTCAACAATCAAGCAATGTGCAAATTATGAATTGTTGAAAAAATTATAAGATTGTGATAAATGAAAATTTTATAAGTACATACAAGTAATTTGTATGCAAATATCGTATGATCTTATACATTTATAATATTATATAAACTTATAAATAATAAAATTTATATATTAAATAGCCAAACTACAAAAAAAATATAAAAATAGAAATTAACAATAATAGTAAATAAATAAATGTCATGCTGAATAGAATATTGTGGAGAATGTAATTTTATATTGTATTAAATACTTTTATAATAATTAAAAAAAAATATTTTTTGTAATNATTTCTTGATTATGAAGGCGGAATCATCATACAATGTCATTCTAGGCCGGCTAAGCTTGATCTCTTTCCAAGTTGTGGTGTCGACATATGGTATGAAAATATCTCCAAAGTTTTTTGAATATTCATTTCCTCACCGAAGCTAAAATTAAGACAGCTGCATAACAAACCATGCTGGACTGTAAAAATAGAGTGGACTATATATGCCTTGGCAAAGCATATAAAATTAGTCTCACACACAACTTAGATAGTACTTCAAATTTTCCCATCCTATCCTAATAACTTCACAAGTATTGCCTCAATTTACTTTACAAAATAAGGTCTATTTTTTCTGGTGTATCTGTAGACAATTAAATTTTGAGCCAATAAAATGGCGACAAGTGTCAAATTCCATGTCTAAATCAATTTAATAATTATCTATTTTAATTAGGAAATTAATCAAATTTTAATTCCTAAATTAAATAGTTAATTAATTAATTATTTAATATATATTGTTGGCCAATTAAAGAATGCCACATGTATATTTTGAAGACCAATTAAAGAATGCTACATGTCATTTTCTTGGAGAGTAAAATAAATAATTATTTCTTTTAATTATTAAAGAGATAAATATTTATGGATCAATCAAATTGAAGTCTTCTTTTCCAAGACTCCATCTCCAAATTATCTCTTTAAATAATTATTAATAAATAAATATTTGAAATTATGGACCAATCAAATTGAAGTCTTCTTTTCCAAGACCCCCTCTCCTAGCACCTATAAATAGGGGCTCACCCTAAGGTCAAAAATCACAATTCATATTCATAATTCAAGTTCCAAGTTCAAGAGCTCTAGAGAATTCTCTCAACTAGATTCAAGTATTCTTGAAGACCCGAAGGCGTTCTTGAAGATCCGAAGGAAGATGCAAGCACATTCAAGCTCAAAACCGACGTTCAATCCAGAAACAAGCTGCCAAGCCTTCGAGTTGCTTTATTAAAGTCAAGACCGGCATAGAGAAGATTAAAGATCAACTTTGCGGCGAAGACCAAGGACTCGTGTTCTTCACATTCTTGAGAAATCATGACATTCGGTTCGAGATCAAGTTGTCAAGCCCTCGAAGAAACGTTATTTAAATCTAAATTCAAGACAGGCGGAGATCAAACTGAAGATTCGTCTCCAAAAGTCTCAAGTCCTTTTGAAGATCAATCTTGAAGAAATTAATCAGAGGAATAATAGAGATTTGTAATCCACTTTATTTCATTTGATCCGTTGAAAATCATTTGTACGAAGTTCTCGTGTTTATTAATTCAATAACACAAAATTTAGCGTTACAAATTTCTGGCCCGCCCAGTGGGACTCTCTCTACTTCTCATCTCTTTTCTTCAAGATATCTAAGTGCAACAATGGCTCCGCCCAAGTCAACTTCTTCAAGTTCTACAAGTGAAAGTGTTGGTGTCACAACAAGACGCATGGCCAAAAACAAGAGTGTGTCTCTAGAAGTAGAATCTCACCAAGTTGAGGAAAACATGTTGCTTTTAAACTAAGAAATAAATTTAAGAGACGATGTTTCATCAACACCTTTCTCAATGGAGGCACTTGTTATGATGACGAATGCATCAACCATTGAAGAGCAACTTGAAACCATGGTAAAAACAATGACGGCATTGACGAAACATGCCCAAGATCAAGACTCCATGATCTCAAAGTTTGTAGAAAAGATCAACAAAGCTGAGACTAGCCGTGCCGGGGGCAAGCAAGATGAAACCCATGAAGATGAAGAAACTTCTAAAGAAGATGAGGTGAAGCAGACTGAAAAAGAGAAGACTACGTCAGAAATCCATGTTTCTTCAAGTGGACTCATACCAGCTGAGCAACTCAAAGAATTCATCATGGGAACCATCAAGGACAAATTTGATGTAGGCTCCAAGTCGTTTTTAACTTATTCGAAGCCATACACCCGCCAAAATTGAAGATGCCTACTTGATATCAGCCGCCAAAATTCCAACAGTTTGATGGTAAAAGAAGCCCGAAGCAGCACATAGCTCACTTCATTGATACTTTCAATGATGCTGGAACATATGGAGATCGTCTGGTGAAGCAATTTATGCGATCATTGAAGGGAAATGCATACGAGTGGTACACCGACTTGGAGGCAAATTCTATTGATAGCTGGGAGCAACTAGAGCAAGAGTTTCTCAATCGTTTTTACAGCACGCGAAGGACGGTCAGCATGATTGAGCTCACTTCTACAAAGCAGTGGGATGAAGAGTCTGTTATTGACTACATCAACCGATGGAGAAATCTAAGCCTCAATTGCAAGGATCGACTGTCTGAAGCTTCTGCTATTGAAATGTGTACTCAAGGGATGCATTGGGGTCTCCGATACATTCTGCAAGGAATTCAACCAAAGTCTTTTGAAGAGTTGGCCACTCGCGCACATGATATGGAGTTAAGCATGTCTAGAAGCGGAGTCAAGAATCCACTTGTCCATGAGCCTCAAAGATTCAAGGACCGAAATGAAGCCAAGAAAGGGGGCAAGTTCTCCTCTAAAGCGCCTAACAAAGAGGTGAAGGAAGCAATGGCGGTTAATGCAAGACCCATCAAACTCAAGGAAAACACAAGTGAAAAAGTTGTGGAAAAGAAAGACACTACGCCAAAAATGGCTTCAGATAGCGCTTGATCAGATAACATTTTTTAACATAAGTGCTATCTGAGATGATGATAATATATAACACTTCTCTAAACAAGTGTTATCTATGTTTATATTTTTTATATGTTTTTTGTGCACATTAGCCCCCTGTTCTAGTAAACAAGAACCCAAAAACCAAGAAGCAAAAACCAACAAGAAAACAACTAAACCATGAATATAACAAAAACTTACTACATAATCCACCAATTTTAACATTGTATTAATGTATGTACAAGAGAATAATGTACCACAAGAGAATCGTATCTCCAATTTCAACAAATCAAGGAAAACAACTAATATATTCCTAGTAAAAAATTCGTCCACTATTAGCCGATATCCTGACTAAGAAAGTTTTGATGACATCCCCCTGCATCATGAAAGTTATACGTATATTGATATCAAAGTCATTTCATCACAACTTATAAACAATATATAAAAGAAATGTAATACAAGTATAATAAAAGACATACCTGTTAAGTACGAAAATGATGTGCAGAAATGTAATACGAGTATAATAAAAGACATACCTGTTAAGTACGAAAATGATGTGCATGTATCTGCCGGAATTACACATTGAAAAGAAACATCTCAATCATTATCTATTAATTCTATTTTGTAATAGATTTGAAGTTTAACACAACAATAACAACAAACGAAACGACACTAGTAGAGTTTTTACCTTACACAACTGAAGAACATATTGTGCCCATTCTTTCCAACCATCATTTACTTGCTCCTTAGATAATTGAACGCACTTGTAACGAGGAAAGTACAACAAAATATAACATTATTAATTAGAGTCTAACCAAAATACCAAAAAATGAGTGCATAATAAAATGACAAAAAAATGAGCTTGGGCAAATATGAAAAAGTACATATCTTAGGAAAACACACAGTATTTTTCTCTCAACAAGGCACTAAACCAACAAGGCAACTTTGTGCTCCTTGGTACCCCATGGTAGTTTATTTCTGTACAAAGTTTGTGTCTACCTTTCACATGGATTATGCATAGTTTATCTAATATTCATGACAACACCCATCAAGATATCCAAAAATACCTAGCACTGAGTACAAAATGATTTTTATTGGAAGAGAATGAAGCCAAGGATTAGAGAGAACTTGGCAGCTTGACTAGTCTGTCAAAGCATTAAAGCTCGACATTTGAGTCCGGTTGGCGTTGGCCCATTGCAAACCCCTATAGTTATTCTTTTTCTCAAACGATAAATTGGGGCACCTGAATGTGGTAAATTTATTGATTCAACATGGAAATCAACGATTAAAGTAGTAGAGGGAGAGAGACACACACACCAGGCAACTGCCATCCAACTAGTTGGTGAGAGGTCTACACTTCTCAAAGACATTAATCCAGGATATCTTTGGGCTAAGCTACTACTCTGCCAAGCAAAGATAAATCAACGGTAGGACTAATTATGAAATCATTTTTAGCAACTCCAATCACTAATTAAGAAAGAAAAAAAGAAATATCAACACAAGAAGACGAGAATATATTCTACAAGCAAAAATGTTAAATCAAATGGAATAAATACAATCTATAATACACAAGGATAGTATTCTTATTAAGAAAAGAAGAAAAATGTCGACATCCTGTCAAAAGTGACACATCTCTTACCTATACAAGTATTCTAATAAAATTATCCTTTATTGATTCTTTAGTATTATAAGCAATTGAAAAAAAAATAATAAAAATGAGAAAAATTCATCAATATCCATCCAGCAAGTACCTTGTCCGTTAGAGGAACCCTTCCATATGGAGATGATGGCTCAAAGTATTGAAGGTAAGGATTACCCAGTCTTTCATTTGGACGCCAGAAACTATCTTGCTCGACTACTCATTCCTCAGAAGAACATCCATCCCACCTCCATAACTTCTCACATTCACTCTCCTCACTGAATGAATCACTAAACGAGTCCCTCATCTCTCTTACACACTCAGTCTCATACCTATTATCCCAAATACAAAAGTGAAGCCTCACACCACTCACATATCTCATGAAAATATACACTGTTAATTATGCTTCATTAAACAAATAATGTAGCCACATTAAATTTTACCAAGAATATTAGTCAACTATGTACAAACTTAATCTTGAATTGTAAAATCATCAGCTAACTAGATCAGATTATCTCAAATTTAAATGTAAAAAAGAACAAAGGGGAATTTCGCAATAACCAATACAAAAGATGCATTTTTTTTATTGATCTTGGTGTGCTAGGGGAAATTCATTAAGCTCCATGGATTACTCACGCCCCAAATTAAGCATAGTTTTACATGTAAAAAAAAGAGGTGCGAAAACAACAAAAAGGCAAAAGGAAAATAAACCTGAAAAGGAATGGTGAGGCTAGCTAGAGGAGCAGTCAAGTCTTGCTGAAGGCCCCAGCTATGCCGCTGGCGAGGAGCTGCGGGACCGTCCCGATCTGCGATATCTGAGGCTGCTGCTGTTGCGGTGGCTGTCGAGCGCGGTGGTGGCGAAGCAACTTCCTCGTGGCGGATGAATTTCTCTAGGAATTGTTCTTATTGGTAGGAATTGAAGATGAAATTCTTCAGGAATTGGTAGCAAGTCGGAAAATAGGGTTATTCTCTCTTTGTTCTTCGTCCAGCTTTACATAATAAAGTTTGTTCGCGTACAAATTTATTTTTTTTTTAATTCTGATATATTTATTTATTATAAAATGGACTTTATAATATTGGAATGGGAATGGGATGAAGTGTTATAAAACACTATTTAAGTGTTATAATTTATATAGCACTTGTTAAAAGAGTGTTATAATATGAATAAGTGTTATAACTTATATAGCATTTTTAAAAGAAGTGTTATGTAATGTTAATCGTCTTATAGCACTTGTTAAATTAAGTGTTATCTAAGAATTACGTAGTTTTTACATAGCACTTATTTAAAAAAATTGCTATGTAAAAAGTGTTATCTGAAATCATTTTTGGCGTAGTGAGAAAAACCTCAAGACAGGGGGCAAAGAAAGTTAACCTTGAAGGAGATGCAAGCCAAACAATATCCTTTTCTTGACTCCGATGTTTCTGGAATTTTCGACGACTTGATTCAGGAACAACTTATCGAACTGCCGGAGATGAAAAGACCGGTAGAAGCGGGACAAGCTGACAACCCAAAATACTGCAAGTATCATTGTCTGGTAAGTCACTCCATCGAAGATTGCTTTGTCTTCAAAGATAGAGTTATGCAGTTGGCACGACAAGGCAAGATATTGCTTGAACAAGACAAAGGCACTGCGAACTTTGCTTCAATAGTAAAATATGAGGAAGGATATAAAAGTTTCGCTTGTAATGTGACGAGCGAGCAAGATGATATCCCAAGTGATGATGAGCCAACTAATGACAAAGAACGATGTGATCATGAAGACAACGATGCAGCAATCACCTTCATGGATGAAGACTTGATGTTGGGCTGAAAACTCCATAATAGGCCTTTATTCGTAACTGGTTAAACTCGTGGCCAAAGGGTGAATCGCATATTGATAGATGGAGGTTCTGCTGTGAACATTTTATCTCTGCGCACTCTAAAAGAACTAGAGGTCCCGATGGATGAGCTCTCAAATAGCCGTTTGATGATTCAAGGCTTTAACCAAGGGGGGAAACGAGCTCTAAGCATAATTAGACTGAAGTTAGTAATCGGGGAGATGACTTCAAATGTTCTTTTCCATGTGATAGATGCCAAAGCCTCTTATAACATGTTGTTGGGACGTCCTTGGTTGCATGAGTATGGAGTTGTGCCTTCTACCTGACATCAATGTTTTAAATACTGCCAAGATGGTGTAGTAAGAAAAAGTTCTTGGACATGATAAGCCTTTTACTGAAGTCGAGTCTTATTTCGCTGACGCTAAGTACTATTTTGAAGATACCAAGTCTGCTCGCAATAAAGAAACTCCCATCAAACAGTAAAGTGATGCCAAAGAGAAGAAAGCCAATAACCTCGTTGGCAACGACCCTCTTGATGGACTAGTGTTGCCGTTACCTAATCTCGATGCCAAGAAGCAAACCACGCAACCCCTGGGAAAGTTTGTCCGCCCAACTGAAGGAGTTAAGACGGAACACGGAGGGGAGCTTCAAAACTTTAAGTATTACGACCCAAAAGCTTACAAAGTTCTTATCGAATCTGGATATAATCCAAAAGAAGTGAGCACTTTGGGAATACTTCTTCCGCAAGCAGCAAAAACTCAAAACAAGGATGCTGGAGTTTCAAAAACTAAAGTTGGTCTCGGATTTGTAGCACCAAATCCAGTTCGGATAGCTATAAAATGCGCCAATTCGAATCAAGTGTCCGAAGAAGGATTTTCATCCACTGATCATTTGAAGCATGGAAAAAGAAGATCGGTATTTGAAAGGCTCGGACCCATTCAAGAGTTAGAATCCAAAAGAACTAGTCATCAAAGACTTGTTATTCAAAGGATGGTTAGAAATGGGAAGATAGAAAGAAAGTTCCCCAAGACTCGAAGCTTGATACCGTCACGAATGAAGAGACAAACCTCATTGATTGTTTCATGTGGTAATGTCTTGAAGGAGAAGATGCGAGCGATCGTGCACACGAGAGTAAGAGATGAAGAAGAAAGTGATGGAGAAAGCGTCGATTCGTCTAATCAAGTGAGTGTTGTTGTCCCAAGAGAAAAACCTCGAAACATTGAAGGCACCTTGTATCGAAGAATCGCCGCATTGGTGAGAAAAGGGTGTATTAACGAAGACAATTTGCATTTGGCTCGTGTCGTTAGAAGAGATGGACGAGTTAGAACATGTATTGATTTCAAAGATCTTGATAATCCGGCTGAAGATGTTGCATATATAAATCATATCACCATATGTGAAGATGCCCAAGAAAATGAAGAAGACGCTGAGGATGCCCCTGCTGAGCTTGAGGAAGGGGTTAAAACTACGGTTGATGAGTTGAAATAGATCAACTTAGGAGACATGGATAATTCTCGGCCAACTTATATCAACGCACTTTTGACTAGCGATGAGGAGGAGACTTATATAGAGCTGCTGCGTGAATATAAAGATGTGTTCGCCTGGTCGTACAAGAAAATTTGGGTTAGATACAAAAGCGGCGGTGCACAATTTGTCTATGAGAAAGGGGGCACGACCTGTTAAGAAAGCTCAACGACGTTTTCGGCCCGATTTGATTCCATTGATTGAAGTTGAAGTAAACAATCTCATAGAGGTCGAGTTCATTCGAGAAGTCAAGTATCCCACATGGATCTCAACCATCGTTCCTGTGAGAAAGAAAGAATGGCCAAGTTAGAGTCTGTGTTGACTTTAGAGATTTAAATGAAGCATGCCCAAATGACAACTTTCCGTTGCCCATTACTGAACTCATGATTGATGCCACTACGGGACACGAAGCATTGTCTTTCATGGACGGGTCATCTGGATACAATCAGATATGCATGTCGCCGAAAGATGAAGAATTAACCGCATTCCGCATGCCAAAAGGGATATACTGTTACAAGGTGATGCCATTTGGTTTGAAAAATGCTGGAGCTACATATCAACGGGCTATGCAAAGGATTTTTGATGATATGCTTCATAAAAGCATTGAATGTTATGTTGATAATGTGGTCGTAAAGTCAATAAAGCAAGAAGATCACCTTGGAGATTTGAGAAGCGTTTTCGAACAGCTAAGGAGATATCAACTCAAGATGAATCCACTCAAGTGTGCGTTTGGCGTCAAGTCTGGGAAATTTCTTGGGTTCATTGTTCGTCATCGAGGGATAGAGATCGAGCAAGCGAAGATTGATGCTATATTGAGAATCCCCGAACCTGGTGATATTCATGAACTCAAAAGCTTACAAGGAAAACTGGCATATCTTCGAAGGTTCATATCGAATTTAGCCGGTCGATGTCAACCTTTCAGCCGTCTCATGAAAAAAAGTGTTCCATTTGAATGGGATAAGTCTTGCAAGTATGCTTTCGAAAGCATAAAGACGTACTTGATGAAGCCTCTCGTGCTGGTTGCTCCTATGCCCGGTCGTCCATTGATTCTTTATATAGCTGCTCAGAAACGTTCCGTTAGGGCTTTATTGGCTCAAGAGAATGACAATGGAAAAAAAAGTGCTTTACTACCTTAGTAGGATGATGACGCCAAATGGATTAAACTACTCGCCCATCGAGAAGATATGTCTGGCGTTAATCTTTGCAATCCAAAAGTTAAAGCATTACTTTCAAGCTCATACAGTTCGTCTTGTCTCAAAAGCCAATCCACTTAAGTATGTTATGATGAGGCCAGTGCTCTCTGATAGACTCGCAAGGTGGTATCTCCAATTGCAGCAATTTGAGATCATCTATGTTCCTCAAAAGGCTGTAAAAGGTCAAGACTTGGCGGACTTCTTGGCTGTCCACCCAATCCCTGCTGAGTGGGAGTTGTCTGATGAGTTACCCGACGAAGATGTGCTGGTCATTGAATAACTCCGCCATGGAAGATGTATTTTGATGGGGCGGCCCATCGAGAAAGGGCTGGTGTTGGGATCGTCTTTGTGACATCTAACGAAGAAGTTTTTCCTTACTTATTTACTTTGACCAAGAATTGCTCAAATAATGTTGCTGAGTATCAAGGTTGGAGATGGCAGTTGACATAAAGCAACTACGTTTGAATGTGTATGGAGACTCTAAACTCGTGGTTAATCAATTACTTAGAGAGTATGAGGTGAAGAAACCTGAGTTGCTTCCATATGTAAACTACGCCAAAAGACTTATTGGATGGCTTGGTGATGTGACAATTGATCATGTGCCGAGAAAGGATAATAAGCAAGCCGACGCCCTCGCAAAACTTGCTTCGACGCTCACCTTGCCTAAAGATAAAGCTCATGTTCCTGTCTGTAGGATTTGGGTAGTACCGCCAATATTCGATGATGAAGAAGATGATGAGAAAGATGAGAATCACGTCGTTGAAGTGTTTGACATTGAAAATGAGGATTGACGCCAGCCTCTTGTTGATTACATGAAGTACGGAAAGTTACCTGATGATCTGCGAAAAAAGAGTTGATGTGCGGCGGTGTGCACCGCGCTTTATCTATTATAAGGGAACTCTCTATAGGCGATCTTTTGATGGAGTCTTTTTGAGATGTTTGGGAGATGATGAAGCAATTCGAGCAATGGAGGAAGCTCATTCTGGAATCTGTGGTGCTCACCAATCAGGCCCAAAACTACATTTTCGTCAAGAGAATGGGGTATTATTGGCCAACGATGGTTAAAGACTGTATGGACTATGCCCAAAGATGTCAACCATGTCAATTTCATGCAAACTTTATTCATCAATCATCCGAGCCGTTACATGCCACTGTTGCTTCATGGCTGTTCGATGCGTGGGGTCTTGATGTGGTTGGACCTATGACAAAGTCTTCTGGGGGTCACTTATATATTTTGACCGCAACAGATTATTTCTCTAAGTGGGCTGAAGCAGTGTCTCTCAAGGAAGTGAAGAAATAAAATGTCGCCGATTTCATCCGTCTCAATATCATTTTTCGTTATGGGATCCCTCGATATATAGTAACGGATAATGGGAAACCGTTTTCAAACAGTCATATTGACAAGCTTTGTGAAAAATTTGGCTTCAAGCAACGAAAGTCTTCCATGTATAATGTTGCTGCTAATGGACTTGTTGAAGCATTCAATAAAACTTTGTGCAATTTGCTGAAGAAAGTGGTTGCGAAATCGAAACGAGATTGGCACGAGAGGATTGGAGAAGCCTTGTGGGCATACCGTACCACCTTTAGAACGCCGGCTCAAGCCACTCCTTATGCACTTGTCTATGGCGTGGAAGCAGTTGTTCCCCTTGAACAGCAAATTCCATCATTGAGGATAGCATTGCAAGAAGGATTGACGGAAGAAGAAAATGTTCGCCTTCACCTTGAGGAGTTGGAGGCTCTAGATGAGAAAAGACTGGAAGCTCAGCAAAGATTGGAATGTTACCAAGCGCGTCTCTCTAAGGCCTTTAACAAGAAAGTTCGATCGCGCTCCTTTGAAGTGGGTGATTTAGTTCTTGCTGTGAGAAGACCGATTATGATGACACACCGTGTTGGGAATAAGTTCACTCCAAAGTGGGATGGACTATATGTTGTGAGGGATGTCTATACCAATGGCGCCTACAAGGTAGTAGCCGAAGACGGTCTGGTAGTTGGTCCTATCAATGGGAAGTTCTTGAAACGCTATTATGCGTGACATGCATATAAAAACAAAAAAAACAAAAAAAAAACAAAAAAAAAAAAGAAGAAAGTCCGGACCTGCATGAGTATAAACTGTGAGCGGTAATCACCAAAAAGCTTTGCATGTGATTAAACTGCTAAATTCTCCACCAATGTGAATATACGTGGTTAAACTGTTAATTCTCCCACTAAGGTGTTATGTGGTTAACTTAATACTCTACTTTGTCTAAAGTAGTTAAAGAATAGTCTCTCCTAGCCTGCATGAGTATAAACTGTGCACGGCACCCCTATAAACAAATTCATGTTGATGTTACTTTCAACTACGTTATGACTTGATCCTTTTTAAAGGTACGTAGACAGCTTAGATAAATTTCTAAGTTCAGTCATATTTTTTAAAGAAGATTATTTTGTTCTCTTATTAAGTTGATTGAGGATGAAATAAAGTAAGTATGTAGTTTCAAACTCTTCTAAGTAACGAGGCAAAAAGAATGACAAAGAGAAGAATTTTATTGATCTTTCAAGAATAAGCAATAAATATTGCATCAAGTTCCTATGACATTGCTAAACTAGAAACGAAAGTTCTTTAACTCTTCTCTAGCAGTTTCTAAATCTACTGTCAAAGTCTTCAAATTCTCATCTAACTCGTCACTTGCAGGAAGTTTACTCTCAAAGGTGGATATCTCTTCTTCAATGCTAACGACTTCTCCTTGAACACTTTTGAGAAGCTCTTGGTGATTTTTTAGAGAATCCATCAAGTTTTTCCTTCGCTTCTGCAAATCATCAATCTCTTTTTGGGTGGTGAGAATTTGAGTAGACTCCTTGTCTTCCTTGCCTTTCGCAGCGTCTAGACGATCTCTGGCTTCTTCTAGTTGACGTGCAAGCATTTCTTTAGAGGGCCTTTCGGAAGACCTTGATCTTGCCTCATCAAATGCAGCAACTTTGTCAAAAAACTCTTCCAAGGCTACCTCCACAAATGAGATGTCCAAAGTGGCCATTTTCCGTATGAACTTCAATACAACATAGACTTCGTCTTGAATGGATGATAAAGATGAAGATGGGGTGGCAGATATCTTGTCTTGAAGGTCGGTCCATACTTCATGGAGGAACTTTCTCTCATGTTTGAGGGAGAGCTTCTCGCCATCCAGTACCGAATGAGCCGCACAATGAGATGGTTGAAAATGCTCGTCCGAATAGTTAGACCGTTTGGATGAAGAGATTGATTGTTGATTGCTCTGTGGTTTGTCTATCGCACCATAAAGATGTTTCTCCAACTGCAAAGATTCATTGAAAAAGCAAATTAAATGAAGAAAAACGAAGCATGCAGAAAATTGAGATTAAGCAAGAGAACTTAGAAAAAAAAACCTCTTCAACAACATCTCTTGATTGATTTTGATGACTTGTTGCTTGGATGTTCTCCTTTGATGGCTCAGAAGGTGTGGGATTCTTCTTTAGTCTCTTGAAATGACGATCGGCGTTGTTGCTGCTGCTTTCGTCATCAAAAAGAGTAACTTCTTGTCTCTTATCGATCTTGTGAGATTGAACAACACGATTCTCAGTAGAAGGAAGATTGGGCTCACCCGAATTTCCATTGGCATGCTTCACGGATGGACGATCGTCTTTCTCGATGGGACCTTTGGCTTTCAGTACTACTCTCTTCGGTTTTGAGGCGATTAAACTCCCAATATTTTCTTCAAAGTAGTTTCCATGAACTTTGCTCCACCATTCCTTGTATTCCTCAGTTGAAAAGAACTTTGCATTGGTGGGAACACAAAGGAGCCATGCTCTAGGAAAGGTCTTCATAGATGTGCACATTCGCCAGTAACGGAGCCCTTCCTCTAAGGAACTTGTGCGCACGTCTTGTTTTAGTACTCCGGGTAAGTCTTGAAGGAATCCAAATTGGCGACTAAATCTGTGTGGACTGTAGGGCTCAATTGAAAAAAGACCGCCTTGCCTCAAAGGTAGGTAATTCGAGCGAATGGCGAGGAATAAGTCTTTCTCGAAAGGTATGGCATTTCCGTTGTCAACGAAATGAAAGTCTCTAGTCTTCGTGATCATGGTGCACATCCAAGAGATCAATTCGCCTTTTTGAATTTCGCTTTCGAGCGTCTTTCGGTTCATAATATTTTGCGTGGCCCTCACTGGAATAAGTCACCATCTTCGGGTCATTTGTTTCTTGCCAGACTTGGTTATTGGTCTTGAAGTAATGAGCTAGCCAGTCGTAGACGAAGTGCACGGGAAATGTTGAGTAAACATGAGAAGGTTTTGGGGATGTCGCAATTTGGTTAAGTCCTTTGTAGATGCTTGCTAGAACCGGGAGGGCTAAGCTCACTTTCAATTCATTCGCCATAAGACTCGCCATCTTGAAAGTGCTAGGACGGATAGAGTGGATGTCGTCGTTCGGAAGGACGAAAAGAGAAGCCAACATGCCAAGAAAGTCGCGAGATATGTTGAATCTTGATAATTTTCTCTGACGCCTAACTTCAAAAAGGGAGTCTTCTCCGCGGGGGACCAGTCCAGATGATGGGAAATATCGCCGAGAGGATTGTGGGTCGACTTAAGATGCTCAGGTACGTAAGCTCATATGGAAGGCCGTGTCCGTAGTGTGACATATACTCCCGCCTTCAGGTAATGAATTCCCGTTCTGCGGCTAACGATAGATGTGCACAGGAGTAATGTGAATTGGTGTGATATTGTATAAGAGATGAGATATGTTATTGTTTATGTTCATGCTGCGACCATACCACTATTATATCATGTGCCGGGCATGACAGGAAAAAGACGAGTGGATGGTCATTAGTTACTTCTTTTTGCTTCCGCGGTTTTTATGAACTCATGAATTATGAAACATGTTGAATTTTTTTTCGCGCGTATGTTTTGGGATTGTTGATTCTAGATATTCATGGTACGTGTTTATTTGAATAATATGTTTTAATTATAAACCATTTGTGAAAACCGGATTTATAAATCCCCGTGAGTCGAGATAAGACTTAGACTGTGAATGTTGTGAATAATGCCCATAATTTCAAAAATGATTTCAAAAAATGTTTTACTGATTTTTGAAAAGTCTGGAATTTCTTAAAAATCATAGTGCCGCGTTACATGTACTCATTCAACAAAAAGAGACTGTATGTGCAAAAACAAAAACCTTGCAAATTTATGGCCAACCAGCAACACTTGAAAACTTTTCAACGCTATTTTTGAGGAAATTCCAAGTGCGTTGATTTCTTTTGATTCTACTACAAAAACAGAAACTTATTTAATCCAAATAACAAAAACAGGACGCAAAAATATAATAAAATTAATAAATTACCAGTCTTGTTCAAAAATTTATTGAAAACGCTGCAGTACGAATTATTACATTAAACAATATGCTATCAACACCCTTGCAACATTTTGGTCTCACAAGAAAACCATCAAACCAAGCAAAAGAACAAAGACGACGAGCTACCGCATCACCATCCTTTTCCAATAACCTGGGTCCTGGGGATACAAGGGAACTGGCTTTGATATTCTTCCATATCCTCCTCAAAGTGCTTTTGGAAGCCCTCACTTCCGAGGTGGTAAACTTAAAAACAGAGAAGAGAAGCACACATAAGAAAATAAATACAGAGACTAACAGGCAAGAAAGACAGCAGCCAGGAGATTTAAAACCATACCACTAACAGCATCCCCATAATGAGGAGACTCATATGCAACAAAGCAAATACTCGTTTTGGCAATTTCTGCAGCTTTGGGTATAGACACTCCAGACTCTATGCATTTGAGCTTCCTACCAAAACAAAAAAAAACAAAACAAAAAACATAAAGTAGTTTGATTTCAAAAAATCGACAGGAAAAATAGCACATAACACAATGTAAATGAATTATAACTTACTACAAGAAAAACCAGAAACGAGTTTGTTTAGCTCTCAACATAATGTAAACGAATCACATAGGAACGCATATAAGAGATGGGAGCATACATTTTCACCATGATTGTTACAGCCGAACCAGATCCAGTAGCAAGTATATCATTTTCAGTAATTACCCCATCACCATTCACCTTATACAGACCACGCTCCTGGACACAGTTGAGAGACAGTTAAGAGACTATGGTATGAAAGGTTCTATTTCAGAATATTAAAAAGAAATAATAATAATAAACATTACAGAAAGAAAGAAGTACTGATTCGTTCCACACGGCAATAAGTATTCCTACTGACGAATAATACTCTTTCTTAGCCGAAATAGTGTCAGCCAGCCAGGTCAACAGATTGTGAACCGAAGTTACATGTTTTGCCTGCAAAACAATCATTTCTTCGTTTTCATTTCTTAATTTTTTTTAGATGGAAGTGTCAAGATGCCTTTCTTAGTTTGCACCATAAAATAATAGAAGACAAAACAGGGGCTCTTAATGTAAATTGTAAACTTATAAGTACCTCAGATTGCAGAGAGTTGATCAGAGATGTGAACGACGATATGTCTCTTCCTCTGTCTTTTCCTCCGGAAATGGTAGCCACCATGCAATGATTCAGTGGAACAATGTTGGGTTTAGTGCCGGATGCTAAATTCGACAAGGTAAGTTAGTAAGGTTGGTACAGCACATATGAAAGGCAAATGTATATAAATAAGGTTAGCCTAGTAACGAACTCACGATGATCAGCAGCAATCACAATTCCTTCTTTGAGAACAAAACCCAGAGTGGTCATTCCCTTTTCCACTTCAGAGTCCCAAGGATTAAACGTCTACCAGAAAAAGAGGGAAAAAAATTTACTCTAAGAACAAAGCTTACATCAAACCTAGCTAAAATGGTAAGCGAATTAAATAATAAAAATAAGAAAGTTACCCCGTCCGGACGCAGAAAAACTGGGTAAACGCCTCGTCTGAGGTCCGGACGAGGAAAAACTGGGTAAACGCCTCGTCTGAGTTCCGGGACGGAGGATCCGGCGGAAGACATCTTTCTTTCGTTCCTTAAATCCAAGCAAAACAAACAAAACCACCAAACCAAAATTAGGGCATTAAGCCTACTCCGAAAAAGAAAAGAGAGATAAAAGCGACAAAGAGATATTATTTACCTATGCAGATCTAAAAGCCAAAAGAAAAAAAAAAAATGACACAACATCAGCCGAGGATGAACAGTGTTGATTCATCAATTAAAATAAACGCGACTAACGTACTGATGAAAGAGGAAAATCGTAACACCAAAAGACAATATGGAGAGAACTAGATTCAATGAAGAAAAGGATAGCGGCGGCCAGAGAATACCTTCTTCGCGAACTTTTATTGCTATGAACACTTTTTAGGGTTTAGGTTATTTGCAATATGTGTAAATTTATAACGTCGAATTGATGTCTGATGCGTAAGAGGTGAGAATGATTAGTCGGCCAAACACAAACCCTTCCCTTAATGTAATATATTGTTGGGGTGGATTTAATATAATTGAGGTAGTAGGCTGAATTAATTCGGTGGGCTGACTGTGTGGGATAGACTAATTAGGCTAAAATACAAAAAGATCCAAAACAATATATAAAAGAGGAAATTACATCCTCCACTACTCATTAACATTTTTATTATATATTTACAACCCATATATATTTATTTGCAAATTAACTAAAACTATCATATTTATTTGCAAACATACTAGATTATTGAGTAACAGATAATTGTTTTTAAATATGGTAACAGCAGATTTGATGGGATCTTAATTGTACGACTTCTCTCTCTTTTCCCTTCTCTATTCTTCTTCTCTCTTCTCTCTCTCTCATCTTTTTCTTGTTCTTCTTCTTCTTCTACAATTTGCTCCTGCTCTCCTCCCCCCACCGCTCCTTCGCCGCTCTGCCTCCGCCCACCTAGTCATCCCCGTCGCTGACCGCCTAGTCTCCATCGGTTGGATACGTTTTTCTACTTGTGGTTTGATGTTTGATGGGCAAATTTCATTAATCTATCCATTTTTGTTACCCATTATAATTTTTTGTTAAATTTCATTAATCTATCCTTTTTCATGATAATGATGTTGATTTGAAATTGAAAATATGCAGAACGGAAGGCAGCCAAGTCTTTTTAACAACCAATTCGGAGGATAAACGTGAACGGACGCCGGCGGTGGTTCGCGGCGGTTGCAAGCCTCGCGTGTTCGGTGACTCGCGGATGGAGATCCTCGGCGATGGCTGCGTGTGTCGTAGATGTTAATTAGTTCACGTTTGAAATTGAAATTAGCGAAGAAGAAGACGAAGAGGCTGAGCGAGGTCAAAACACCCGAGGCCCTGAAGAAGAAAATCATGACATCTTTTTTGAGAATTTTTTCGTTTGATTATTTTGGAGTATATGTTCAGTATAACTATAGTATATGTATAGTATATGTTTTTATTTTTGTTTTCGGACAAATTTTTGGATTAGAGTATAGGTACAGTATATGTATAGTATATGTACAGTATATGACTCGCGTCCCTGCCAAAAAATAAGCTTATGTTTAGTATATTAGCAAATTTTTTTGTTGACCAATGTTTGTTTCGGTCGGATTGATTTTCTTCAGTATATTATTAGTCTTTTGGGAGGAATGAGAATTGCTTATTTGTATCATTTTGTTTGTGTTCAGTTGATTTTTTGAGTCTATACTTTGTAGTTTTTTCTTGTTTTTATTGTTCAATGAAAATTGTATGGTTTTTTCAGCCTATAATGTTTTTTCCAGTATATTTTTAGTCATGTTTCACTGTTTTCCATTTTTTTTTTCTCATGACATTAATAGGAAGACGTTCGATAGTATGTAATAGTTAAAAATTTTCGGTATATTATCAATATCTTTTCAGTATATTTTCTCATGGCATTAACAGGAAGACGTTCGACGGTATATTATCAGTATATTCTCGGTATATTTTCTCATGACATTAACAGGAAGACGTTCGACGGGTATATGTACAGTATATTTGCAGTATATGTTAAAGCAATATATATATATATGCGACGAAGATTTCGTGAAATTTCGTACTCTTTGCCCGATTTCCTGAAATTACGCGCTAGGAACATGGAAGGTTGTTCCACTTACCTTGTAACTGATTTTAGGCATGATTATAATTAATATTTATCTTTTAGGTATATACACAATTTAATTGGTATGGATAGTAATATTGCAATTATCTAAAAATCAGTAAGTATACATGAAAATTTCCCTAAAATGAAGTGTTATTAAACTTACCACGTATAATATTTATATCGGGGCATTATTGATGTAATAAAAACTTATTGGTACCGTAATAGGTTCAATTTTCTCAAAAGATCCAGAGGTATTTACATCCACCCTAGTGAATATCCCGTGCCATACACGGCATGCTTATTTATTAAAACTTTTGTTTAAAACTTTATACAATATATTATCTTGCTGACTGTTTATATTAATAAACAATAGTTTAACATCTATACTTATCGTTTGGTATAGAAAAAAATAATAATTGTACTTATTTGTTCATCATAATACTCAACCATTATTTTATATATATATAATATATAATTATATATATATTTATAATGATAAATGTTTAATATAAATTAATATTATTTAGTTATGTAATTAATTTTACAATATTTAAATTAATTCAAAATAAATATTGTGCCATATATGCATTTTATTCATTTTTAGAATTTAAATTATCTCATAATAATTAAAAAGTCATACACACACACACACATGTGTGTGTGTGTGTGAAATATGAAAAACTGAAATTAGTGATTAGGCAGTACTATCGGTGAATTTTGTGGTGGAAGATATTAACTCAAAATATTACATTTGATTTATTTTAAACCAGTTAACCATTTACGATTGTTAATGTAAATAAAAAATAATAGAAATAATTATTGTAGTTAGATAAATTTCGACAACCAATTGCGTGTATTTTCTGAAAAGGTAACTAAATTTCACACGATTGTGTAGTCAAAATTTTCCAAAACTTATCTGATAAAATGATTTAAATAGTCCATATAAAATTGATGTTTTCCAAACTGTAAGAAGGTATGAAAAAGTTAATAAATTTTCACAAGATTGTGCAGTATGAATCTTTTAAAAATAATATGTATTAATCCTAAAAAAAACATGAGTAATTAGATAGTATTATTGGTGAATTTTATTATGGAAACTTTTTAATTATAATTTAGAAATTTATGATAAAAGATATCCTCAATATATTGTGTTTGATTTTTTTTAAATAAATTAACAATTTAGAATTATTAATGTACAAAAAATATAGAAAAATCTAAATTATAAAAATGTGTTGTTTTCGTGTGATTTTTTGAAAAAATCAATTTTGAGTCAGGATTTTCAAAATTTTATCTAAAGAATAATTTATACAGTCTCTATAAGTTTAGATTCTTTCCAAACTGTAATTTGGATTCTTTCCAAATTATAATATGGAGTTGAGGTTAAATAAATATGGACACTCGTGTGATTTTTAGGAAATTTTTTGTTTCATCGATTGTATAGGCTGGATTAATTTTGTGGACTAATTTTGTTGGACACCCGTACTTTCCATCGATTAATATGGACACCCGTGTAATAAGGATTAATTTTGTTGGACACCCGTACTTTCCATCGATTTTGTTTAAAATCTGATACAAATAAAAATAGATTCATAGGATTAATATTTAAAATGAATTAAATTTTTGTATAAAAATCTCTAAATTTGATACCATAAGAATCTCTAATTTTTTTGGGATATATCAATTAAATTTTGATTCTCAAAGATTTACATGCATTTTTTTCTGAAAATTTCACTAATAGTAAGTCAAATCATTTATTTTTTAGTCAAACTTACTCTAAAAATATTTTTCCAACCACCTATTTATATTACTATAGATTATATGAAGTGATTGAATAGTATGAGAATGTATTTGGTTGTACAAAAAATTATATCAAGAATTCATATTATAGGATTCTTTTCATATATCTACTAATGAATAAAATTGTTACAAAAACTTATTGTGCAAGTAGGACGTTGAATAAATTGAGAAAATCGGAAAACGTATTTTTTATTTACAATTATTAATGAATCTAATTTTTTAAAAATTGGTTTATTTTATTTTCTAATATGACATGATGTGATTTATTGTATTTGAAAATATGCTCGTGGATATAGAATCATGTTGTATTCTAGTAGTATGTTAAATATAATTGAAAATCAAAAAATGATTTATTTTATTTCCAGTTATTAATTCCAATTTTTTTTTTAAATCGATTTATTTTATTTGAAAAAATCCTCGGGAAATAAAATCATGGTGTATTGTTAACAGTAGATACATTCCTATTGTTTGAGGAATGTTATATTATATTTTTTTTTATTGAAGGAGGTGTATCATACTATCATATGTCATGATTGTGAATTTAAATTATTCGCACACTATGGTTATGCGGTACACTATTGTATGAATATGTGAAATATCAATGATTTAAAATTCCTATTGTTAAAAAACGTCTTGGTCCATATTGTTGAACAAAATTTATTTCATTTGCAAATTGGCAGATTTTTGGGAATAATGTTACAAACAATTAATGTTCCAAAGAATATGCGGAGAATATAAATATATATTTAATCGGATATTTTGTTAAACCATTTTGAAATACTCATTTACTATTTACCGCTCTCTTTACTAGTCACCACCCCTCTCCCCTTTTTACTCTTTTGCCCTTAATCTTTTTTTTCTCTCTATCTCTCTAAACTATCTATCTCTTTAAACTCTCGAACTTTCAACGAGCGATTCGAGCACCGAAAAAAATCCGAAAAAATGTCGAAAAAATCCTACAGCCTCGGCAAAGCATACTTCTCAAACAAGGTAATTTATTTTTTTTACGCAGTAAATATTTTTTAATTTTTTTTTTTTATTCTGAACAGGCGTCCGACCGTCGCCTCCGGACGCACGGCGGCCATCGGGTCGTCGGTTCTGGACGGCGGAAAAGGCGTCCGGCCCCAACGGACGCACGA
>BKCP01008293.1:708216-755910 GCA_008636005.1 Striga asiatica
AATAGTAATAATTTGTAATAATAATTATAATTAATTATAATAATTATTATAAATCTCAACAATAATAATTATAATAATAATTAAAAATTATAATAATAAAATTTATTAATTAAAATAAAAATAAATTATAATCTATTTTAATAGTTATTACAATAGTAATTACATATGGAAAAATTTAATAATTATATTTCTGATTCAGGGTGTTAGCAGACCTGGACAATCTAATGCCAGGGACGACGACTAGGCGTTCGATGACTATTATGATGGTTCTGGCACCCGACACATTAAAAGTCGGGGTGTCAATGCGTCCGTTCGTCGAGATAGACAGACGTTGATCGATGAGGCTCAGAGGGTACAGATTCTTCAGGCTAGGCAGAGTTCGAGGCCCACCGCACCAGTACGAGATAGTCAGCAAGGATATCATTTTGAGGGCCAGCCAGATAGTTCGCGACTCCACGGAGTCCTACCGTACGGTGAGCATGGATATTATTATCTTGGTCTGGCAGGCAGTTCGATGTCCCGGCACAAGGACCGTACGATCAGCGGGGATATGCTTTTCCCCGCCACGCAGGGAAGTCGATACCTCCCTGTGCATGCGCACCATTACCTTACCGTCAGCAGGGGTATCCTGATGAGTCGTACGATGAGAGGGAGCAGGGTCCAGAGGAGTGTGACTCGGACGACTCCTCAGATGATCAGGATTCACGCACAGCCTATGGGTCCTAGCCACCCTATTCCTCCTGTACAGCATGTTCGTCTGGTACAGCCTGTTCTACAGCATGTTCGTCCGGTACAGCCTGTTCGTCCTACACAGCCTGCTCCTCAACGACAGGCTGGGGGGCGCTTTGGCAGCGCTGCATCCTCATCAGGTAAATAATTTACGTATTTATTGTTGTTTAACATAAAATATTTTTACTTAATCATAACAAATTATCGGTACTGTTAGAAAAGTATTATCGGTCTGCTTCTCAACTACGGTATTATTATTTTGTAATTTAGAGGAACCATACAATTAATTAGTTAGAAAATTATTATAATGATTTTTATTATTTTTATAATCAATTAGTAGTAAAGTTACATAATAAATTAGTTTAAAATTGTCATTATATTTTATTAATGTAAAATGTAACGTTTCTACATTAATTGAAAAAAAAGAGCGAGAAACTTATGAAATATGTTTTATTAAATATATTTTATTTAATGCATCTGCCACCAAGTCTATATATACAGATATGTTGTATTGTAATGCAGGTACTAGCAAACGAGCTAGGTCCGATGATGATGCAACCTGGATCGTTAAAGTCCCAGTGGCCGGTGGGCCCATTGATGGGAGTGTTATCCCTAGCTTTCTAGGACACGTCACCTCCCGCATGTGGAATGGAGAGTTTAGGGGGCTGCTGAAATGCCACAACAGACTGAGAGCGGTCGAGAATCTGAGGGCTTGGCGTGATGAGATGTCTTCCGATGCGAGAGCTCTGATCGACAAGACCGGGCTGTCACATCTGGTCGACTCCATGCACAGCCACTTGGACAGTCCACTCCTTTTTGCGTTTGTGGAACGATGGCAGCCGGATACTAACTCGTTTCACCTGCCTTTTGGTGAAATGAGAATCACGCTGCATGACGTCCTGTCCATTTTGGGAGTTCCTGTGGATAGAGCCGTGGTCGCCGAGGACCCGGATTCCGACGCCTGCCATGGGCTCTGCATGTCGATACTTTCGGTCACCAAGGCGGAACTCATGAGTTCGTTCTGGCAGCGTGGTTCGGTGACCGAAGCCTCCATTGTGGGGGCATTCAGTGGGAAAGGCCGACCGGCTAGGGATGAGGCGGGTGCCTAGATGTGGGTGATGTTGGCTACCACATTGTTCGTCGACAAGAGTGGTAGTAGAGTGACCCCCAAGCTCCTGCACGAGGTGCTCCACGGCTTGGATGTGATTGGGGGTTACTCATAGGGCTGCGGGGCTCTTCTGCAGTCCTGGATATATGAGTATTTCCCCGATTTCCAACCCCAGGGGCGTCTACTCATCGGTCCTGACTGTGTCGCACGATCTCGCTTGTGGAGCGTAGGGAATGCGCTAAGGTCAGACGATCGGCTCGCAGCCATCCGTTGGCGCCTCGACAAGCTCACTGTCTCTGATGTACGTTAAGTTATTTTATTTGAATTTTGTTACCCTTTATTTAAAATAATATAATTATTTTTATAAATGCTTTTATGCAATTGTGAACAGGTGCAATGGTTGCCATACGGCACCTCCAGCCCAGATGCGATAGAGCCGAGGACTCTTTATTGCGGATTGATTCAATACCGCGATGTTGTCGAGCCGTACTTGCCTGTGCGGGTTCTGCGTCAGTTGGGGTATGTCCAGACTGTCCCTCCCCCTACATACCCGCCAATCAGTGCAGTACGTGCTTGGGAGTCTAGGAACTACAGGGTTGAGAATTCTGAGGCTGCTGCAGTAGGTGCCTGGACCCAGTTCCCGTTGTCTGGGACGGTCAACACCAATATGTTGACCCCCACCACACATGATCACGGGAAGGCGACTGAGGATTACTTGCAGTGGTACGGTCGAGTTTCCCATCCGACTGTCATGGGCGAGGAGCTGCCGGACGAGAACGAGGTCCCTACGCGTGTCAATACCGCCTATGTAAGTTGTTTACTAAATTTTAATTAATGTTATTTCATTACAATAATTTTTTTTAATAAATTTTAGTCTTATCTTTTTATTCTTCCATTTTTTTAGTGGGTGGACCGTCTTTTGGGCATTACATCGCTTTGGCAGCGGGGATGCGAATGTCCGGTGGCGGCGGAAATCGAAGAAGAATTAGCTAAGTTTAAGTTGGATTACGACAATGCCCAATAATGATGTAATGAATGTTTTTTTAAATTATTATTGTAAAACATTAAGTTGAATGAGTTTTTTTTTTCTCTTATTGTAAATCATTAAGTTGAATGTTTTTTTTTTATTGCTAAACTTAAGTTGAACTGATTCATTTTTTTTTATTTGCTAAACTTAAGTTGAATGAGAAGCGTCGTACCACAACTGAATAATATTGTTCTTTTGTTGAACCGGAAAATATCGTTTTTTTATTCAAAAAGGTCTATTTTGAACAATAAACCACGATTGCAACCTAGCCTGGTACTGATCCTCCAAACCCACAGCCGATCGATCTCGGTGAGTGAACCACATGGGAGGAATATGCGGTAATGGACAATCAGGAGTCAAATCTAAACGAATGTAGTGTTCTACGCTACCAATATGGCACATGACAATCTCACGAAATGGTCTTCTAGCCGATGATCGTGCAATGAGAGGCAACACTGTGCGGCTGAAGAACTTGTGCTGCACCTTGCGGACCAGAGCCCAACAGAACGGCAATAACCGCATTAAATAGGGTCGCAACGGCGTAGAGGTCCTCCGGAACTTTGAACCAGTGAGCCCGTCCACAAGGGTCCCCGTTCCACCTTACTCGACGGAGTCCGGTGTCGATATCTCTAAAATAGATGTACTCGTACAATCGACGGTGGTTGTCGACCTCCTTCGCAATGTTGTCTCTTGCGACTGCCCAGTACTTCTGGTGACTATACACGTAACTCGCGATGACCCGAAATCCGCAGTTACCATCCGCCTCCACATTCAGGTAACTCACTATGTAGTCCAACATATGCCAGGGGATATTTTGCCACATTGTAAAATCAAATATATTTGTCGGTCTAAACTCTGCAATATCATAATAATTTCACGTCACAATTTATATAATCATATAAATACTTTAATTAACATTCAGCCATGTTGAAAAAAAAAATGTATCACCTGCTTCCCCTAGTGACTGTTGAGAAGACGAGCTTGTCTGTCCATGCGAAGAACTGGTCGTACGGCTCGATTTCCGACCTCGCGATCTATCGTCGTACTCCCAAGCACATGGTTTACGCTTAGTTAAATTAGTTTTCTTGGGACGGCCTCGCGGGTTTTCCTTAACCTCAGGTTCCGCATAATCCTGTTGGTCTGGGTAAAGATGACTGTACATGAACTGATTCACGTACCACATCGTCGCGGAATTGCGGGTTTCAACCTCACTCACATGCGTCTGAAAGAACTCCGTATCTGACCATGCACCCTGGCTCGCCTGGTTCTGATGACCAGTCCCTACAAGTATACGATAAAAAATTCAATGAATTAAACCAAATAATGTACTTTAATTGAATAAATTGTAATTGAAAATGAAACAACAAGTAGAAAATTATAAATAAAACATTAACCTTAAATTACCTGGCTCTAACACCTGTAACGTTCTTCAGAACTGGTGAATCATTCCGAGATCAATCGGAATTTTAGAATGAACTGCGGTACAGAGCAGACAGGCACAAAGAAGTCCATGAGTGATCTGCAATACACAGCCGCAGCTATTGTAAACATCGATGTCCAAGCCATGCATCCTCGTAAGCTCAGTGTCCAATAAACTCAGGCAGTAATGCGAGACCCTCAGTATAACGCTCGTGAAAAGGATTCCCTTATACCGTGTACTCTTCTTAGATCTCGAAGTCTCCAGCGCCGCCCTGATAATACATTACATAACATTAGATTATAATTAATGCAGTAATATAATAACGCATTTAAAAATTGCAGTATGTACCTGATTTCAGTCACTTGATGATCATTAATCTTCTGCCAAATTGTATCGAGCGCGCCGATGGACGTGTGAAGCCACTGCTTCAACACAGAGTGGGCACTCTCCACCCTACAGGAAGTTGTGTTTCCAAAATGTGTCACCCGGTTGGTCCAAGCCTTCACAAACTTCTCCTTGTGCCCTAACCATGTGTCTCCACATACTGTACCACATGTGGTTTCTTTGAGTATTTTGCGCGCAGCTCGGCAACGGCATCGATGTACTCATCGAACGTACTAACCTCCGCAATCGCTTTCCACGTACTGTGCGTGAAAATCTGCGAGAATGATTTACTCTTCCCAAAGAGTTTGTAGGCTTTGTCTTCCACATCCTTGTTGATGTGCCACGTGCAGAGTAAGTGGGCTGATTCGGGAAAATGCCTCTCAATAGGACTGATTAAACCCAACTCTCTGTCACTGACAACCACATTAGAATATACGTCTTGGCCTATCAGTAGTCTCAACTTTTGTAGAACTCAGTCGTAACTGGCCTCTTTCTCGTCCCTGATGAGCGCATATGCAATTAGGAAGTTCTGGTTGCACGGTGTCATCCCAATCATCTCGACCAACGGCATCTTGTACCTGTGCAAATGAGAGCAAGAAGACAAAAAATATAATCACATAAAACTTAACTTAATGAAACACAATATTTAAGATTCATACTAATAAAGTTATTATAAAGTAACATACCTGTTGGTTTTGTACGTGGAATCTATGCCGACATACCATTGATATGTCCGGAATAGATTGACCGATGCAGGATGGGCCATGAATATATGCGTCAACGCTTTCGTGTTCGGATCGGATTCTGCATAAACTGTATACTCGTTGCTCATGGCCAAATGCATAAGCTGGGAAGGAACGTCTCTACCCTCGAAACTCTCTTTCCACAGCTTATCTCTAAAGTTATATACCTGTCACCGATTAGCGTTAATTATAATGATTATTATAATTTAAAACAAAAAAATTATTATATTAATAAATAAAAAAGTATATTAATTAATTTATTTGATAAAAAAATTATTAATCATAATAATAATACATTAGTAAATATAATAAAATTTATTAATTATTACAATAACTTTTTTATATAAAAAAATTACTAATTATCATAATTAACTTCAAAAAGTTAATTAAAACATATATTACAAGATATAAATATATATACCTATCGCACATGGACGTTGTCTCTCGGATTCTTTTCCTTCAGCGCGGCCATAATTTTTGTCGGGGCCACCTGAGCGTCAGTCATATCACGAACAATATTCTTAGATGAAGCGCTGAGGCCGCTCAACTTGCAATGATCCTCAGGATACACAACAAAAGTATGGTTATGGTAGCCCTTCTCTTCCTTGCTACATCTACAGATCCTCCAGTATGGCTCGTCGGGCACCTTTTTTACTTTGATCTCAAAATCGCAATTGCACTTATTCATTTTTGTGTTTCTAGAATTTCCGCATTTTGCCTCTGTAGCGTTCGCCTCTATGGCACTTCAAAAGCTTGACCGTTTTCTTTTTGTGTTTCAAAATTACTAATAGGAAACCATTCAGTATTGCCTGGTGTTTTGCAGCTTCATTAGCCTCCTTATCACACTTAAATAATGTATTGGTATCGAAACTGAGACTGTAATCAATACCATCTCCTCCAAAATCTTTCCAAGACTCCTGCTATATAGTACAATATTTATATTTTTAAAACATGTTAAATTATAATCTATTCATTCTAATGTATAAGATAATTAATTCTAACATGTAACATAATACCCATAACATGATATTATCTAATGTCCAATTTATAGCATAATGAAGTCTAACATGTAACACAATAATTTGTAACTCCTAACACGATAATATCTAACGTCCAATGTATGACATAATCAACTATAACATACAACATAATAATTTGTAACTCCTAACACGATACTGTCTAACGTCCAATTAATAACATAACCAAGACTAACATGTAACATAATAATTTGTAACTCGTAACACGATAATATCTAACGTCCAATTTATAGCATAATCAAGTCTAACATGTAACATAATAATTTCTAACTCCTAACACGATAATATCTAACGTCCAATTTATAGCATAATCAAGTCTAACATGTAACATAATCATTTCTAACTCCTAACACGATAATATCTAACGTCCAATTTATAATATAATTATTTCGAATATATAACATAATAATTTTAAAAAAAAAATCGTCCGGCCGGTCGAACCGGATGGACCGGTCTCTACCGGCCGTCGCCGCCGAACGATTTTTAAGGCGTCCGGCCGGCCGGTTCGGACATAGCCCGTTCGGCCGGATGAACTTTTCGGACGGCTTTTATGCCATCTGAACCAGCCGGCCGAATGCCTTTTGGACCGCCCGGTTCCGGCGGTCGGACGGGTTAAAAGCCGTCCGGTTTCGCCGGCCGGACAGAAAGATTTTCGTACCTCCGAATTTGACGACATTTCACCGTACACTTTGCTCTGAGATGTTTGGAAAAAATGAAAAGGGCAAAATCGTCCAAGAGGAACAATGACTAGTAAAAGGAGGCGGTAAATAGTTCTACCCTTTGAAGTAAGAAAAGAATTCACACGGTTGACATTTGTGGGCACATATACGAAATCTACTTTGAGATTGAATTGAACAATCATTAATATAATTAAATATGGAAATTGGCACAAATATGTTGGAATTGATTTAGCCGCACAAAATCAGGGAACTAAATTAAATCCGCATATAAATCGTTTCATCTGCATATAAATCGGATCATTGAAAATCAGCCACAAAGGAAATTGAAAACATAGGCGGGATTTACCAAAAAAATTTTTAAAAAAATTTCTTTATTGGTAAAAAACGAAAAGAAAAAGGGAAACTTACATTCTATTTTTGTATTTTTTTTCATCATTTTTTCTTCTCTCTATTATATAATAATAGATTCCTTCATATTTCATTATACTAGTAATCGACCTTTGCATTTGCACAGAATAATACTTAGAAAAGATAACAGTATTAAAAGAAAAAACAAAAATAAATCATAATTTAATTCATGAAAAAAAAATATGAATTAAGAAAATGATTATAAATATTATTTAACATTTGTATTATTAAATATTTTGGTTGAAATTATCTATTGAACAAAATATTGTAATATAATCAGTTGCTGAATTGGGTTGGATAACATCTTAAAAAAAATGTGGTGAGTTTGGCTTAATTTTTTATTAAAAAACTTGTAAGGATGACTTGGGCCGATTTTCCAAGTAAGACTATTTGTTTAATTGGACAAATTTGGTGAAGCCAAAAAAAAAATAATTTTTCAAATTGAACTCAATACATATTTTTTTTTAAACAGAAAAAAAAAAAGAATCAGGCAACTGGTAAGACAGATTACCAAAAAAAGCGTTACAAAACCCTCGACTTGAATCATTCAAACACTCTATAATTCATGCTCTTTTCTCTCTTGTTATCGACGGATCACACGTTTCTTCTCTCTTTCAAAAATATCCAAGATCTCATTTTTTTCTTATCAATTTTTGTCAGTAATCATGCCTTTTTCCTTGTTTTTTCGACGCGATATTCCGATCAAATTCTGAATTTTTTTTCCTTGTTTTTTCGACGCGATATTCCGATCAAATTCTGAATTTTTTTTCAAGAAATAAAAAATTTCAAACCAAACAGAGATATAACATAAAAAAATTGATATATAATATGTATAGTTGTTTTAGGCGGGAACTGAAATTAATATAGTTAAATGCTGAAAATTTAAGACGGGATAATATAATTAATTGCAAGATAATATAATTTAATACGTTGTTGCTCCAAATTATATAGATATAGATTACACTTATAAACTCCTTTCATTTTTATTTATAAAATAGCAAAACAAACACAATAATATTACAAATATACCTAATATGATGTGTTAGAAAATATAACCGTTCATCAAGATTTTCTTCCAATATTTTGTTCTCTCGCATCATCAATAGCAGGGTTCAGAACCCTTTCTTCTTCGATCAAAATCTCGCCCACATCAGAGAGATTCGAGCAAAAAATTCCGCCGGTGTTTTTCCCTTCTGTTGTAATTTATTTTACCGGAGTAGAATCGAAAGACTCGAACACCGGGTCGTGTCTCACGAGGAAGGTCAGCCGGAATATTCTGTACGTTTATTCAAGCACTAATAAAAGAAATAAATTTCCTAAACATTCTAATTCAAATGATTTGGTTTGATTATCAACTACGAAAAACTTCAATTAAAGCAAATATAAATAGCAAGCAATCAACAAAGAACAAATAGGATTTAAGGAGCTAGGGAGTCGGGGATATCCGTTTTGGTTCGAAAATGTAATTGTCAAGCAAGAGATTGTTCGGTTAAGTGATTTGACTAATCGACACGTTCAAGCACTCATTCTCAATAACTTTTCGTAACAAGAGAACAAACTAGAACGGCAAATTAACAATTCATTTAACTTCTAGGCAATACAGTTACGAACAAGCCTAGTTCATACGAGCCTATTTCGACCGACTCCTCCCCTTTCGGTTCTAAGAGTCGATTAAAGTAGACTAGAAAGTGTTTAATCAACTAGTCCGTATAGAATAACCAACATCAAGCAAGAGTAAATCGAACTCAATTGCAAGCAATTGGTGATTGAAGTGTCACCCTTCAACAATTCTAATTACTCGAGCCTGACAATTGAAAAACCCTAGAAAAAGATCAACTCGTATGAAATTGAACAATCTTGAGCCCGACAATCACAAACGATAACAAAACATCAATCCCCTATCCCTAGCATATGAATTTAGCTACTCATCATCAATTCCACATCAACATCAATATCAATCAAAGCCATCATCATCACAGATAAAATGAAATAGAAAGCTTACGATTAAATATGAATCTAATGTCCAAAAAAACAACGAACAATCCAAATCCACAAGTCGAATCTTGGTGTTTTCACAATCCAAGATCGAATCCCGATCAAAACTAAGAGAAAAAGGAGTTCCGGAGTGAAAAGGGAAGAGAGAATATCAAAACCTAGGTGGAAGATGATGAAAATTTGATCTAAAAATCGAATATAAATTTTTGCACGTCGCGATCTCCGAGGTCGTGACCACTCCTCCGCGGCCGCGGTGAAGGAAGGTCCGCGGCCGCGACCGTCTCCGAGGCCGCGAGCTCAACTGGCCAGAAGTGAACGTTTTTGGATGTTTTGGGACCCTCGCGGCCGCGACTTCTCCTTCTCTGCGGCCGCGGAGACTAAAACTGGCAGCTCGCACGACTTTGCCTCTCGGGCTCGTTTGAGTTCGTTTCAACTCGGAATTCGATTTCGCTTTTTCTTATGTGTTCCCAACGAACTCCTCTATTTGATTAGGCTTGCCCAGCTAGTATTTTTCCAAAATCTTGTTCTCCCGAGACTTCCAACCTACACACCAACGACGACGAAAAAAAAAAGGAAAGCAAACGAAAAACACAAGAAAAACCAAGAAGAGAGCAAACGCTAATTAAACTATAAAATGAACTAAAACTCATCTAAACGACCTAAAATGGGGAAAAAGAAAGGCAAAAAGACAACGAGAAACGCAACAAAAATGGGACAAACAACTCCCCCACAGTAAAACCTTTGTTCGTCCCAAACAAAATGAAAAGAAAAGACACGAAAGTAAGCAACTGAGCATGGATAACAGCTTCAAACAAGACAAGCATCAAATTAATCAACTTAGTCGAGGAGACTTCCAATGACCAATATAGCACACCTCAATTACACTCGATTGCAACATTTTGAGAACACAGACGCTCAAGCATGATAATATCGAACATATATATGCCTCACTCTGTTTCTTTCATAAATATGAAGTGGATACGCTCAAATTGGTCGATCATCATGCATCAACATAAGCTTGCTTATCGTCTATTCATACTCTAAAACAATCAAAAATCATGAAGTGCAAATCAAGAGGACTTCTGGGTTGTAATGTAGGTATCAAAGGAAGGACAAATAAGAAGATAAAGTGGCTCAAATAAACAGTCACACTCTCGAGCACATAAATACTCGAATATCCCACCACCTATCCGTAATCAACAAGAAACTAATCATCCCCACCAAAAACTCCATACACTACTCACACATGCTCAAGCTGAAATGCAAATTAAGTACTTGGTTTTTTTTTTCTTTTTTTTTTCATGACTCAAGGAGTTTGCTTTTTCCTAACAAGACTAAGACATCAAGACGACATTCTCTAGGTTTAAACATTGGAGGTCATCCAAGTTTCCTAGAATGGTTTCCCAATACTCATTACTCGTCAAAGAATTTCGACAAGTAAGCGGAGTAGAATCCTTTAGTCCGTCTTGCGAGTCTCCTTTTTTTTTTTTTTTTTTTTCTTTTCCTTTTTTTTTGCAGGCACTCAAAATGCAACTCAAGCAAGTTGTAAACCTTCTCCAAACACATAGTAGAAACCCGTCATCATGACAATTGCACTGTCAAATCTCAAGAAATTCAATCAATTCGGTTGACAAGAAACAAGGTTCAAGGCTCAACGGGCTACTAATGAAAATATATGTTCAAGGTCAATGAAAAGGCTAAAACGAGCAATGTCAAAGAAATGCCTCAATCATTTTCACAATTCACAACTTTAATCACTTCATTTCAAAACAGACTCAAAGCAAGTTCTGATCAACACGACTCCGACCAATATCTCTCAAGAAACAACTAAGGCTCAAACCTCACATCAGGTAAATAAGTGTCCAACAAAACGGCACATCAAAATGCATCAAAGCATACTGGTCATGATCATCATCACATCTCCTCAACGTCATCATTAATCATCAACAAATCTTAAAATTCACCATAATCCATAGTAAAAAACACACAGCTGACTCAAGATAGGACACTAAAATAAAAACAGAAAATGAAACCAACCTAAAAGAACTAGACCTGGTCATCCACATAAGCCACATGATCATGTAAAAACTCCCCCACACTTAAAACCGAACAATGTCCCCATTGTCGATCATCAGTGCAAGGAAAGTTTACCCATATAATCAACCAACATAAATGACAGGAAAACTAAAACAAAGACAAAGATAAAGAGAAGGGAAAAGTACAAACGTACAAGGCACAGTGACTAGACGAGTCACTGTGAATCCGGTGGTGCAGGTGGAGGTTGGAGGTAGTCAGACCCCGAACAGCGGTGGGCCTCTGTCAACTCAAATCTCTCGCCCCATTCAGATCGGGGCAACTCCTTCGAACTCAGCTGGGGAGGGGTAGTGGCTCGGTCAGAACGGTACTCCCTCTGGACATGGACACGGTCCTACAATGATCTCTTCACGTGTTCCCGCACACACGCGCCCTCAGTGAGCTGTTCAATCGCCCTGAGGTAAGCACAGTCTTCCACAACATTTGCCTGCGGCTCAGGCTGGGTCTCTCGAATGGAGATGGAGATGGACTCCCCCAACACAGTCATGCATGCAGTTCCCTTCTTCACATCAATGACTGTGCCGGTGGTTGCCGTAAAGGGTCGTCCGAGGAGAATGGCGTGCTCCTTACTGTTTTCTTGTGTGTTCCCCACATCAAGCACCACAAAGTCCACGGGGACTATCAGCTTCCCCACACGGACAAGCACATCCTCTACAATCCCTTCCGGATGACGGAACGAACGATCTGCAAGCTGCAAGCGCATCCTGGTGGGCTTCAAATATCCAAGCCCAAGCCGATGATAAACCGCAAGTGGCATAAGATTAATGCCCGCTCCGAGATCAAGCATCCCCGAAACAACTTGTCCACTCCCGAAAGCTATGTCGATCACAAAGCCACCGGGGTCTCTTTCTTTCTTCGGCAAGTCGTGCTGGAAGACACTCGCCGCCTCACAAATTACCACCTCATCATCATTGTCGAACCGCTTTTTGTTCGTGGCCACTTCCCTGAAGAATCGTGCATGGGCCGGTATTTTCTTCAACACAACGGGAGGAGCTAAGTCGACAATGGCCTTGACCAACATCGCATGAAGGTCCCGAATCATCGTTCGGTCCTTCTCCTCCAAGAGTCGGCTCGGGAAGGGAATCTTCGGTCTGTAGGGGTTCGGAGATCTGTGTAAAGTAGGCTCAGGTGGTGGTGTCACTGGGGCGTCCTCCATTTGGGTGAGCTTTTTCGGGCCCACCTTTTCCTCCGGCACTCTCTCAGGCATAATTACGGTTACCGCATTTGCGTGCTCCGGCTGGCTCGACAATCTGTCTTTTTTCAGCTCCACCTCTATGTTCCCCACTCGGGTGGCTAACTGGCCTAGCTGTGCTTCCAAACGTTTAATGGAAGCCTCACTATTCGCACTCCGCTGCTCACCGTTGGCCATGTACTGAAGGATTTTATCCAGTTTTTCGTCCGAGTTCGGCGGGCTCGGTCCGGCTTCTGGTGCTGGTAACCTTAACATTTGTCCTCTGTGTTGCTGCTGAGGGGAGACAAAGTTAGGTTGGGACGACTGCTGGGAGTTGTTGTTAGACCAGGAGAAACTTGGGTGATTTCTCCACCCGGGGTTGTACGTGTTAGAGTACGGGTCGTTTCCGGGCCGGTTCTGATATCCTTGCACTGCATTTACCTCAGCTCCTTGCCCTCCATAATTTGGCTCGAGAGCCATAGGGCACACCTCAGAACTGTGTCCCTGAACTCCACATGCTCCACAAGCATTTACTGCCATTGTCTGAATTGGTGAAGAACTTCTCGCATTCAGTACCCTCATCTGCTCCGTGAGCTCGGCTAGCTGCTGGGCCATGGCATTGTTACTCGTTCCAATCTCATGCACTATCGCCCTCTTTCCTCTGATGCTCTTCTGAGATGAGTTCGCACTCATCGTTTCATATATCACAAACATCTCCTCTGCCGTTTTGCCTCTAATGTCCCCTCCGGCTGCAGTATCCACCATGTACTGCAAGTTCTGATGGAGGGAGTCATAGAAGCAGTTCGCTAATAGCCCAGGAGAGAGGTTATGGTGGGGGCACTGCCTCTGTAGGTCCTTGAAACGTTCCCAAGCCTCGTGAAGAGGCTCGTTTGGCAGCTGAGCGAAGGAGACTATCTGAGACCAGATATCTTGGGTCTTCTAATGGGAATAGTACTTCCCAACGAATTTAGCGTAGACTTCGGCCCGAGTTGATAGAGAATCCGGGGCGAGGGTCATGAACCAAGCCTTGGCCCAGTCCTTTAAAGTTTCTGAGAAACACCGCATTTGAGCTGGTCCTCGGTTAGCCCATGCAGAAGGAACGTCTGGAGGACGTTGTAAAACTCCCGAAGAAAGTGGAGTGGGTCTTCATTGGGGAGCCCGTGGAATGATGGAAGCTGATTGAAGTGGACCATCTTCAGCTCATAATTTCGGGCGTCGTGCTCCAGCCGGATACAGGAGGTGATTGGCCCGATCATGGGTTAGGCCAGGTTCCGAAGGATATTGCGAGGCGGTTGTTGATCAGCCATGTCTGAGTTACTCCCCTCAGATAATTCTGGTCGGTGCTCGCCTTCTTCGTTTGATTCGAGAGTAAGCTCCTCTAGCAGTTCTCTCAGGCTCTCGTTGAAGGGTTTGTTGATTGGAGAGAGTTTACGTCCACTCCTGGTACGCATACACTCAAACAAACAACGGGTTACGAGCACCAATGGTAAAGAAAAGAAAAGAAAATAAGAAAAAGAAACACAGAAAACAAGAAAAACACAAAACAAAAAAGAAACACAAAAAATAAGATGAATAAGCACACAAAATATGTCTTAAACCTTCCCCGGCAACGGCGCCAATTTGTTGTAATTTATTTTACCGGAGTAGAATCGAAAGACTCGAATACCGGGTCGTGTCTCACGAGGAAGGTCAGCCGGAATATTCCGTACGTTTATTCAAGCACTAATAAAAGAAATAAATTTCCTAAACATTCTAATTCAAATGATTTGGTTTGATTATCAACTACGAAAAACTTCAATTAAAGCAAATATAAATAGCAAGCAATCAACGAAGAACAAATAGGATTTAAGAAGCTAGGGAGTCGGGGATATCCGTTTTGGTTCGAAAATGTAATTGTCAAGCAAGAGATTGTTCGGTTAAGTGATTTGACTAATCGACACGTTCAAGCACTCATTCTCAATAATTTTTCGTAACAAGAGAACAAACTAGAACGGCAAATTAACAATTCATTTAACTTCTAGGCAATACAGTTACGAACAAGCCTAGTTCATACGAGCCTATTTCGACCGACTCCTCCCCTTTCGGTTCTAAGAGTCGATTAAAGTATACTAGAAAGTGTTTAATCAACTAGTCCGTATAGAATAACCAACATCAAGCAAGAGTAAATCGAACTCAATTGCAAGCAATTGGTGATTGAAGTGTCACCCTTCAACAATTCTAATTACTCGAGCCTGACAATTGAAAAACCCTAGAAAAAGATCAACTCGTATGAAATTAAACAATCTTGAGCCCGACAATCACAAACGATAACAAAACATCAATCCCCTATCCCTAGCATATGAATTTAGCTACTCATCATCAATTCCACATCAACATCAATATCAATCAAAGCCATCATCATCACAGATAAAATGAAATAGAAAGCTTACGATTAAATATGAATCCAATGTCGAAAAAAACAACGAACAATCCAAATCCACAAGTCGAATCTTGGTGTTTTCACAATCCAAGATCGAATCCCGATCAAAACTAAGAGACAAAGGAGTTCTAGAGTGAAAAGGGAAGAGAGAATATCAAAACCTAGGTGGAAGATGATGAAAATCTGATCTAAATCGAATATAAATTTCTGCACGTCGCGATCTCCGAGGCCGTGACCACTCCTCCACGGCCGCGGTGATGGAAGGTTCGCGGCCGCAACCGTCTCCGAGGCCGCGAGCACAACTGGCCAGAAGTGAACGTTTTTGGATGTTTTGGGACCCTCGCGGCCGCGACTTCTCCTTCTCCGCGGCCGCGGAGACTAAAACTGGACAGCTCGCACGACTTTGCCTCTCGGGCTCGTTTGAGTTCGTTTCAACTTGGAATTCGATTCCGCTTTTTCTTATGTGTTTCCAACGAACTCCTCTATTTGATTAGGCTTGCCCAGCTAGTATTTTTCCGAAATCTTGTTCTCCCGAGACTTCCAACCTACACACCAACAACGACGAAAAAAAAAGGGAAAACAAACGAAAAACACAAGAAAAACCAAGAAGAGAGCAAACGCTAATTAAACTATAAAATGAACTAAAACTCATCTAAACGACCTAAAATGGGGAAAAAGAAGGACAAAAAGACAACGAGAAACGCAACAAAAATGGGACAAACAACTCCCCCACACTAAAACCTTTGTTCATCCCGAACAAAATGAAAAGAAAATACACGAAAGTAAGCAACTGAGCATGGATAACAGCTTCAAACAAGACAAGCATCAAATTAATCAACTTAGTCGAGGAGACTTCCAATGACCAATATAGCACACCTCAATTACACTCGATTGCAACATTTTGAGAACACAGACGCTCAAGCATGATAATGTCGAACATATATATGCCTCACTCTGTTTCTTTCAGAAATATGAAGTGGATACGCTCAAATTGGTCGATCATCATGCATCAACATAAGCTTGCTTATCGTTTATTCATACTCTAAAACAATCAAAAATCATGAAGTGCAAATCAAGAGGACTTCTGGGTTGTAATGTAGGTATCAAAGGAAGGACAAATAAGAAGATAAAGTGGCTCAAATAAACAGTCACACTCTCGAGCACATAAATACTCGAATATCCCACCACCTATCCGTAATCAACAAGAAACTAATCATCCCCACCAAAAACTCCATACACTACTCACACATGCTCAAGCTGAAATGCAAATTAAGTACTTGGTTTTTTTTTTCTTTTTTTTTTCATGACTCAAGGAGTTTGCTTTTTCCTAACAAGACTAAGACATCAAGACGACATTCTCTAGGTTTAAACATTGGAGGTCATCCAAGTTTCCTAGAATGGTTTTCCACTACTCATTACTCGTCAAAAAATTTCGACAAGTAAGCGGAGTAGAATCCTTTAGTCCGTCTTGCGAGTCTCCTTTTTTTTATTTATTTTTTCTTTTTTTTTTTTGCAGGCACTCAAAATGCAACTCAAGCAAGTTATAAACCTTCTCCAAACACATAGTAGAAACCCGTCATCATAACAATTGCACTGTCAAATCTCAAGAAATTCAATCAATTCGGTTGACAAGAAACAAGGTTCAAGGCTCAACGGGCTACTAATGAAAATATATGTTCAAGGTCAATGAAAAGGCTAAAACGAGCAATGTCAAAGAAATGCCTCAATCATTTTCACAAATCACAACTTTAATCACTTCATTTCAAAACAGACTCAAAGCAAGTTCTGATCAACACGACTCCGACCAATATCTCTCAAGAAACAACTAAGGCTCAAACCTCACATCAGGTAAATAAGTGTCCAACAAAACGGCACATCAAAATGCATCAAAGCATACTGGTCATGATCATCATCACATCTCCTCAACGTCATCATTAATCATCAACAAATCTCAAAATTCACCAAACCATGGGAACGAAATGTGGATGGAGTTGTGCCATCAGTTTTGACAAACATCATGCATATATACATGCAGGGGCGGATTTACATTTTGAACCACCTGGGCGGTAGCCCGAGTAAGTTTGATAATACTCCATTTATTTTATATATTGTTTTTGATCTTTGGGAATTTTTCACTTATCCTACATGAAATTGAAAATTTGCAAATCCATCATCCATTAACAATGGCTCTACCTAATTGTCAAGATTTAAATACATTTATGCCTAAAATTCAGTTACCTAAAAAGTGGATGGACTTTACATTTTTGTAGTTGGGCCATACATGTCATGATGACTTAGATTGAAGTTNAAAAAAAAAAAAGATTGAAGGAGTACGACCAACGAACGAACGTGGATTTGGTTCGGTACTTTGGTCTCATTATTCCTCAATATCTAAGTAATTCTACTAGCACGTTCATTTGTTCCTACATTATAAACGTAAACACTCATAATAACGTTTATTAGCTCTTTTTTGCACATTCGTTAGTCCATCATTATACAAACATACTCTTCTGTCCAAAAATTATTATTCAGTTTGAGATTTCACTTTTAATACAATTTAAATTGCAAATGAAAATTTAAATTGGACAATAATTAATGGACGGAGCGGAATCAGCCATGGTACTTTGACTTTACATAACCAACTTGAATATGTTTAGAGCTTTAGATTAATCACACGAATTCTATATTACAAACGAGTTGAGCTAAGGTCATGAATCCCAACTGTTAGTGTGCCAAGCACTACTAATTGCTGGCTACTATCACCCCGAAACTCAAAACGCCAATAAAAAAGAAAATGGCACATTGTGCCATCCAGAGATAAGATTTCAATTATCAAATTATTTGGTTTTAGAGGGAAGGGGTTGTTTTAGTGTTTCTATTTTGTTTATATATCGTACTTACTCTCTACATCATAATTATTCTTCAGATTGATATTTTACTTTTAGTACAATTTGACTAAAAATAAAAACTTAAATTGAAGAATAATTATGGGACGAAGGGAGTAGAAGGAGATATTACTATTGAGACGGAACTCTACTTGCGTTCACCCGTTGCCATGCTAGACGAGCTTATGTTTCATGAATGATTGTTACTGACCGAGATCATTGGTTTTGATTAGTGTTTACCAAATCGTTGATAAATAACCTGTAATGCCCCATTCGTTTATGGATTATTTCAGATATTTTTGGCATTTTTAATATTATTATTTATTTTATTAATATGCTTAAGTGAAACAATTGTTTGATTATATATATTATTATTGTATGTAAAATAAATATATATATTACTGGATTTATTTATTTAATGTTTTCGGTTGTCATATTTATTTTCCGAGCGTTAAATATGTATTGTCGGATTAAATCGAGCCCGATAAACCGGTAGGCGAAACCGGCCCGTCTCGCTCGTGAACCACCCGCGCCCAAGAACCAGCCGCCCCGACCCAAAAACCGGCTTCTTTCTTTGGCTTGGTGATCAAGTTATGAGCTTAGGTTTTATACGCAGATTCACTTCTCCCTCTCTCGTAAAAATTCATTCGCGCAGACATCCTTTCCCTCATCTCTTTCTCTCGCTCTCTCGATCATCCTCTCTTCTCAATCTCTCCCCCTCATCTTCACTCTCGTTAAAAAAAAAAGGGAAAGGAAGGAGGAAGAAACCCTCCCTCTCATCACCGGCAGACGCAAGGAGATCCGGCAGCCCCATCACGTCGCTCCCTTCATCCTTCTCGACCGCCGGTGATCCATCCTTTGCGAGAAGGCCGTGACTTTCAGCGATCAACAAGGATCCCCAGCGGCGTATCACCTCCGCGAGCCGGCTGTAACCAGCGGCCATCACCCCGGACCGCACGACCACGATCCCGACAGCCCTCTCTTTTCTCGATTTCGTGCGTCTTACACGAGAACGGTACCCGACGGCTTAAACCCTTTTATTTTATGTGAATATATATGAGAATGGTCGCATGATATATGTTGGTATATGTGTTCTAGAGACAATCATTTTAAGGACATATATACATGATCACATTAATAATTATATTGGATTATAATTATGGTATTGCAATTAATTAAATAATTGTTTGATTGTTTGCAATTTATTAATTAATTGCTCCCTTGAGTTAATACTGTCATTAGCAGAGTGAGATGTTAATTGATGAAATATAACTCTCAAATCGCCTCAATCGATGATCATTAAGAAAGGGATATTAATGATACGCGATAGATTGACATGTGGTCTGCATCACATTCTTCGAGAATATAGTATGTCTTACTGCTATGAATAATTGTTATTCGTGATGGACACATGGATACTTTGGAGAGTATTGACATACCCTACCGATAAACCATTTGTTTATGTGTCTATGGGAGTATCGGTGTGTGGAATGGTGCAATAGTCCTTTGACTTGAGGTCAATACGCAATTCATGTATAGAGTGATTTACTTAGACCTAGTCCAACGCTTACGCCCTTATGGGTAGATACGGGCTTGTGTTGGGTAGATCACGATATACATGGAATTGGTAGTTGAGCCAAGATAGGATTCATTCCTCAAATATAGTTCCGAGAGAACACTCGTTTTCTCTATACTGGGTTGATAAAGTCATTGACCAATGCACGTGATTATATTTGAAATGGTGTTCAAATATAATTGATAAAATCAACCAGTGAGATGAGATAAAATGATTAAGCTGTTTGGATAGACACACGTTCAAATCCTAAGCTTAATCGAGTGGTTCGTGAATGAAGGGACCGTATCACTATTGAGTTCTACACGAAAGGTTTGTTTGCTTGCCCATGTAAACGTACTTCATATTTTGAGTTCGTCCTTCGACGCAGTCTAGGAGTTTCGTAAGGATCATAAATTAGATTTATGTCAATATATGAAGGCCTATAGGGTCACACAATATGCAATCAGTTTTCCGGCTAACAGTGAATCAAGAGTGTTAAATATTCAATTGGATTGAAATATTTATTTTTGAGTAATGAGATTATTTTCTATTTGATGGAAAATATTTAATTAAGTTAAATTCGATTTACACTTAATTAAATTATTAATTGAAAAATAATTAATTAAGTTAAATTGGATTTATACTTAATTAAATTATAAATTGGATTAGGTCCAATTACCTATTGGGCTATAGGGTTTCCTAAGGCCCATATGGTTAGGTTTGACCTAATTATAAATATCTCATTATCACATTCATAATCTAAATCGATTAGAACGATCATTAGATGAGAGATGAAAGATACATCGTAAAATAAAACACTCTCTAGCTTCCTAGATCGAGGATTCCTAGCTTCTTCACTGGAAGGGATTCATTGGCGTTAGATCGTGCACCGGAAAACTAAATTGCGTGGATACCATAGTCGAGGACAAAAGACGAATAACTGTAAGTTTTCGTGTATCATTCACGTGATCTAGGATCATATCGAATAGCTATAGCCGGATCTTCGTTGTTGGTAAAAAAAATTTTAAAATTCCGCTGCGCGTGCGATGAGCGAGTACGTCTAAACTCCAACAGTGGTATCAGAGAACGGGTCGGTGTTCATAGCTATTTGATTTAAATTGGATTTACATAGATCAAAATAATGTTTAATTTGCTGTTCGAAAGTACTACATGAGATTTGGAAGTATTTTAGTTCAATCTGTAATTAAAATTGTTTTATTTACAATTAAACTAGGATTAAGATTTTGGGTTGCTGTTTTTTTGTTTACGAACAAATTCAAGATCTGGGAATTTGATTCCCGAATTTGATTTACAAAAAAAAATTGATTTGGAATCGCCCGTCGTTCTGTTCGAACGAATTGCTCAAAATCTGGGTTTTGAATTCCTTCTGTAACTATCACTGTTGTTCGGGCCTGCATATTCAATTTCTGGGAATTGAATTTCGTTCTGTTCATTATCACCTGCTCTTAAATCTGGGACTTCGGTTTTGTTGGTTCGAAGAAAAATTCTGGGAATTGAACCACTCCTGCCCGTCTCCGATCTGCCGCCGTAGACTATCAGGCCGATGCCGACGATAACGCCACTGAGCTGGCCGCCGGGAAATGCCGGAAATCGTGCTGCCGCTGGGCGGCCCCGTCGAGCGGCAATCCGCCGGATGTTGCGGCAGTCGGCCCTAGTCGCGTGACTCGCGCCGGATTCTCGCTCCTGGAGGCGAGTCTGTATCCCTGGACACCGGAAATCGAGCTTTGAGCTCGCGGCCATTAATGGCGGACGCAATCACAAAAAAAAAAAAAAAAAATGAGGAAATCTGGCGATTTGGCCGCCTGGATAGGAATCCGGCGAGACGGCATCGACCTGGGACGTCGATTGCTTGCCGAAGTTCGAGGGAAACGGCCGACGCGCGATGGGCGAGAGGATAGTTGCGTGAATTGGGGTTTTGGTCTAGGGACCTGCTTTCGAAAATTTGATAAATAGTAGGGATGAATTTGTAATTTATGAAACTCTAGTTTATTGCAATTTGACCCCAGAGTTAAATCTTTAATTTCAAAATAGACCTGGGGTTTGTTTCTAATTTGGAAAGTTGCTGGGGCAGATCTGCGATTTACAAAAGGGTATAAAAACTACAATTTGGTCCTTGGGACCTGTTTGTAGTTCTGAAAAATGATTAAGGGCCTGTTTGGCTGATTAAAAAAAAAAAAATCAAATTTTTGAAAAATCTTAAATAATAGTTATTTTGCTTGTTTCAAATTTCTGAAAAATCCCTAAAATTGAAATTAGCCCTTGGGGTATATTTCAAACTAAGAACTATTGTCCAATGACTCTTAAATATTTTTGAAATATTAATGAGCAAAACGAAGCTTTGAGCTTGTTTAGCAAATCAAAATTTTAGAAATTTTGATGAATATATTAGCACTTTATTTTGATCCATTATTTTGCTTGGCATATGTATTTTGAATACATTATTGTTATGTGTGTTTAGAACCACATAAATGCACGAGTAATTAGATTACTTATTTGTATGTATATTGAATATATACATGGGTAATTAGATTACTTACATATATGTATTTTGAATACATATTGCTATTATCTTATGTATTTGGAATATTATAAATGCATGATAATTAGATTATGTGCTCCTATTTGTCTAATTGAAATAAATTAAATAGTTTATTTATTTTAGTTAGTGTCCGCGATTATATTGTCTGGGTAGGCTGCGCCCAGTATTTGTCGGACCGCGTGATATATTGTCTGGGTAGGCGGCATCCAGTATTTTTCGGACCGCGTTATATTATGCTCGGGTAGGCGGCGCCCGATATGTGCTATTTGTTGGATCTTTTATGAGTATTGGATATTTAATACCCCGTTAAAATGTTCCCCTAATAAAAATATAAGTCTCATCTTGGATGCATGACGTCACCCATCACAATTGAATGAGTGCAAAAACCTCTTCGTCCAAAAGTATTTACACCCTAGTGTTTGCTTAGGTCTACGAGGCTCAGACTCATTCATAGATATATATGTTTGTGATCGAGTGATGGTTTTGACTTACTTAGCTAATTCTTGTCGCCCTAGCGTCGGAATGATCTAAGGACGTCGATCAAATTAGATTTGATCAACCAAGAGTTGTACTTGTTTACAATTGGTTTAGAGACCTACCACTACATTCATTATAGTGATCAGCCCTAGCTGGGGCTATAATGGGATGGATGTGGATCTTGGCTCGCTATGACTATATTTGATATGAGTCCGTACTCTTCTGAAGGGGTCATAGAGTATGTAAAAATAGTGGGAGCTAAATTAATTAAAAGTCATGTTAATTTAGTTAACAAATGTGATCAATTTGTTTTATATTCCTGTTCTATATGTTTCTCTCAGATGATTAGAATTTTGAATTTATCAAATGTCTGATGGAAATGAATAAGTTGACTGGACCGAATTATCTGGATTGACTGCATCTTTTGTGGTTGTTGTTGCGGTAAAAACGAGTTGAATATGTGTTCGACACAAAGGTGCCCATCGTACCTAATAAGACTTTTTAGGTACTATGCGTTTGACCATGATACCCATAAAAAGTATTAGGATGATAAAATTTCAGTGTAATATGTCGTGTTGTTTCTATGTCAACTAGGTTGAAGAGACGATGTGATAGGATGAATCCCAATGACATGTTAGAGCATTAAAAGAGACTTTATGACCCACGGTCTCAAACCTTGGAGTTTGAACTGTTGAGAGATCTCTTCAAATGCAGGCTACATGATGGGATAAAGTCGTTGTTCATGTTGTGGAGATGATTTGACTGATTGGGAGTCTGACTTCGTTGGAATGAAGCTCCAGAATCACGTCACTGAGAATATCATCTTGCACTTACTCAAGTTTCATATTTTAACTTCATTGTGAATTTTTATATGAAATGCGAGGACTACGATGCCTTAGTTGCACATGCTCAAGACTTACAATTCATTCACACTTTGGAAAGGTTGTACTCATAGTGAGTTCTTCTGCTACATCTTACCAAGGGTAAGACCAAGTAGAAAGGAGGCTGAAATTGTTTCTAGACCTACAACCTAGAAACCCAAGGAAAGGATGAACAAAAGCTGAAATTGTTCAATGATATATGTATTTTCTGGAAAGAAAATGACATTGGAAGAGAAATTGTATGTGTTTCAAGGCACAAGGTGTTGCAAACACTGCATAGAATTTGCTTGTTTAAACAAAAGTTCAAAGTAATACGAAAATCTCCACATGCTTATGGCATTGTAGACTTGGTCACATTAATGATTCGAGAATATCAAGGTTAAGTAAATTAGATTACTTAACGCCATTTGACTTTGAGTCGTATGAGAATTGTGAATCTTGTCATAAAAGAAAGATGACAAATAGTCCTTTTCTTTGAATGGGACAAAAGCCAAGAATGTTTGAGTTGGTCTACATTAATGTATGTGGACCTTACGAAACTCAAGTTAGAAGAGGTTTTTCGTACTCCATCATCTTTACTAATGATTTTAAGGGTTGAGTTATGTGTGTTTTACCGAACACAAATCGAAGCCTTAGAAAATTCAAGAAGTATAAGTTTGGAGTAGAGAAACAACATGACTAAAGTATCTTTTCGATTTGATCGAGAAGAAGAATACTTGAGTATGAAGTTTCTTTATTACTTGAAATTTCATGGAGTCCAAATTGTAATGGATACCTCCTAAGGCTCATTTGATGAAGTCTTCGAAAGGAACAATCAAACCGTATTAGATATGGTTGAATCCATGTTAAGTTTCACTACTCTTCTACATATCATTGATATTATGCCTAATTGAACTCGATTTATATTTTGAATAGAGTCCATTGAGATCAGTTGTAAAGACGTCATATGATTATATGAATCATGGTGTGGCAAGAGGTCTTGTCTTCAACATACGTGAACCTGGGGTTTGTCTAGCATATGTGAAGAAACTTTTAACTGATAAATTGGAATCTAAAAGTGAAGAATGTTATTTTGAAGACTATCCAAAGAAACACGAAAAATACTAACTCTATTTTCCTAGGGAACATAGAGTAATTGTCTTTAGATAGACGATGTTTCTAGGAGAATATTATTTCTTCAAGGAACAAGGTCGTGTTGTGATAGAACTTGAAAAGTTCAAGAAGTTCATAATAACATTGAGGTTCGAGAATTGTCGTTTGGTATTAACAAAGATTTAGAGGGAGGTATTGGTGATTCCCTGAATAGAAATTTGTCATTTGATGGACAACTTCTAGCTAGTGAGAGTAATATGGGTGAAACTGCAGAAGTGCAACACATTCATATATAACCAATACATATTGACTTGGATGTCATTCATTTTCAATAAATGCATGCAAATATGTTTTTGAGGATCCTCTAATTGTTCAGAAATGTCAACGTACAAGAACCTCGTCATGATCAGAATGTCTAACAACAACTGCAAAATGTAAAACTCCGTAGGTTGACTGGAACTCGTCGTGAACTAATTAGATTGTCTTTCCTCTTGGAGGATCACGACGACATGGAGATTCTTAACAAGGATGAACTTAGGACCTACACTGAGTTTATGTAAGACATGGACTCAGGGAGGTGGCTTGATGCCATAAAATCATAAATGGACTCTATGTACTTGAATCAAGTTTAGAATTTGGTTGACTTGCCAATTGGGGTTAGACCTATTGGATGCAAATGAGTTTTCAAAAGAAAACAGATGCAAAGGGCAAAGTACAAACCTATAAGGCCAGATTGGTTGATAAAGGTTATAGTCAACGTGGAAGCATTGACTATGACGAGACCTTTTCACCAATTGCCAAAATTGAGTCCATTTAGATTTTACTTGCGATAGCTGCATACTATGACTATGATACTTGATAGATGGATGTTAAAATCATTTTCCTTGATGGGAAATTAGATGATGTATACATGATACAACCTGAAGGTTTTATATCCAAGTCAAAGTCAAAATTAGTATGTGAGTTACAAAGGTCCAATTGTGGACTTAAGCAAGCCTCTGGGAGCTGAAATGTCTGTTTCTACAAAGTTACATAATTGTTTGGCATTGTGAGAAGTAAGAAGGATCTATGCGTTTATAGTAAACGTAATGAGGATAATATTATTTTTTATCATATATGTATATGACATATTGATAATGAAATGATGTTCCTCACCAGCAGTCCATGAAAGATTGATTATCAAGTACCTTCATTGTGAAGGACTTGGGTGAAATCTGCTATACTCTTGAAATTAGGATCTATCGAAATAGACCTAATAGAGTGTTAGAGTTTTCACGGTCCATGTATGTAGTCAAGGTACAGAAGTGCTTCTTTATGGAAAATTCTAACAAAAGGAATATTTCGATGGTCATGACGTTAAGTTGGCAAAGAAAGATTGTTTTTCAATTGATGCCAAACTTGGGCGCATGAAGAAGATCCCATATGCTTATGCAACGGAGTCTATCATGCATGTTATGACACATACGAGGTCTATATGGATTATGCACTTAGTATCACTTGCAGATTCCAATAAAATCCTAGGGAGATATATTGGAAGACAATTAAGACTATTATTTAGTACATTAGATGGACTGAATAATATATTTTATTCTATGGTGGGAATGATGATTTAATAGTTACATTCATTTTAATGATGTGGGAGTGAGCTGGAATAGTTCAAGCAATAAACCACTGCGAATTCAACCGCAAAGGCCAAGTACGTTGTTGCATTAAAAGCCTATAGAGGCTGTTTGGATACATGAGTTCTTAAATGAACTAGGGGTAGTTCCAAGTGCCATTTATCTAATATCTACATATTATGATAAAACGGTGCGATTGCACGGGCAAAGGAACCAAGATCCAACAACAAAATAAACATGTACAAATGCGCTATCATTTATTTAGAGATAATTGATACATTGATAGATGAGAAATAAGTTAGAACGTGTTCAAACTGAACATTACTTGAATGGTTCGTTCACCAAACCATCGTGCATAGTTGAGCATAATAGTCATTTTAAGAAAATGTGTATTAGATACATTGGTGATTGCCTCTAGTTCAAGTGGGAGATTGTTGGTATATGTGTCCTAGAGACAATCATTTTAAGGACATATATACATGATCACATTAATAATTATATTGGATTATAATTATGGTATTGCAATTAATTAAATAATTGTTTGATTGTTTGCAATTTATTAATTAATTGCTCCCTTGAGTTAATACTGTCATTAGCAGAGTGAGATATTAATTGATGAAGTATAACTCTCAAATCGCCTCAATCGATGATCATTAAGAAAGGGATATTAATGATACGCGATAGATTGACATGTGGTATGCATCACATTCTTCGAGAATATATAATATGTCTCACTGCTATGAATAATTGTTATTCGTGATGGACACATGGATACTTTGGAGAGTATTGGCATACCCTACCGATAAACCATTTTTTTTATGTGTCTATGGGAGTATCGGTGTGTGGAATGGTATAATAGTCCTTTGACTTGAGGTCAATACGTAATTCATGTATAGAGTGATTTACTTAGACCTAGTCCAACGCTTACGCCCTTATGGGTAGATACGGGCTTGTGTTGGGTAGATCACGATATACATGGAATTGGTAGTTGAGCCAAGATAGGATTCATTCCTCGAATATAGTTTCGAGAGAACACTCGTTTTCTCTATACTGGGTTGATAAAGTCATTGGCCAATGCACGTGATTATATTTGAAATGGTGTTCAAATATAATTGATAAAATCAACCAGTGAGATGAGATAAAATTATTAAGCTGTTTGGATAGACACACGTTCAAATCCTAAGCTTAATCAAATAATGATTAAGCTGCTCATTATTTTAGTTTATGTGTTGCTTTTGTTATGTGTTTGTTTGTTTTTGTGTCCATGTTGTTTGTGTTTTAGGTTTGGGCCGTTAGCCTCTGTGTGTCCGAGTGTCACCTTTATTACCCTGTTGGGGTCTGACACTCGGTATTCCCTGTTGGGGCCTTTGTGATGTTGTTGTTTTTTTATGCTTTTTAGTGTTCTTGAGTTTTACCCCGTTTGGGTCGGTTCAAGGCCGGCTTTTGTCCTGTCCTCCCACTTTTTAGCTATTGGCTGTTTGTACTCAGCCGTTGGCTGTTTTGTAATCAGCTGGTGGCTGCTCTTTGCACATTTGTGCGTTTTATATAATATCTCTATCGTTCCGTAAAAAAAAAAAATGAAGGGACCGTATCACTATTGAGTTCTACACGAAAGGTTTGTTTGCTTGTCCATGTAAACGTACTTCATATTTTGAGTTCGTCTTTCGACGCAGTCTAGGAGTTTCGTAAGGATCATAAATTAGATTTATGTCAATATATGAAGGCATATAGGGTCACACAATATGCAATCAGTTTTCCGGCTAAGAGTGAATCAAGAGTGTTAAATATTCAATTGGATTGAAATATTTATTTTTGAGTAATGAGATTATTTTCTATTTGATGGAAAATATTTAATTAAGTTAAATTGGATTTACACTTAATTAAATTATTAATTGAAAAATAATTAATTAAGTTAAATTGGATTTATACTTAATTAAATTATAAATTAGATTAGGTCCAATTACCTATTGGGCTATAGGGTTTCCTAAGGCCCATATGATTAGGTTTGACCTAATTATAAATATCTCATTATCTCATTCATAATCTAAATCGATTAGAACGATCATTAGATGAGAGATGAAAGATACATCGTAAAATAAAACACTCTCTAGCTTTCTGGATCGAGGATTCCTAGCTTCTTCACCGGAAGGGATTCATTGGCGTTAGATCGTGCACCGAAAAACTAGATTGTGTGGATACCATAGTCGAGTACAAAAGACGAATAAATTTAAGTTTTCGTGTATCATTCACGTGATCTAGGATCATATCGAATAGCTATAGCCGGATCTTCGTTGTTGGTAAGAAAATTTTTAAAATTCCGCTGCGCGTGCGATTGATTCGTACGTCTAAACTCCAACAATATATATATATATATATATATATATATATATGTGATCTTCGACGATAGATTATGAAGTTATGTTATGACATGTTAAATCGTGACCCTCGCCTTATTACTATGTGTGGTATATGTGAAGAATGATGTTAAATGTTGTTTTTATGTATGACATGCGAAATTGTTGTCTCTGTCAGGCTGCGGTATTAATCCTGAAATACTCATTTTCTAAAGTTATGTTCTTCATATGAAATGTAGTTCATTCTGTTACCTTTCTCTGAGCTTTGAAATTTTATAAATCCGATTTAAATCGAGTGAGTTATGATTGTTTCAAAATTGTCGCGCAAACAGTTTTTAACAAAACCCGACAGCTTGTAATATTTTATGTATGGCTTGTTTTCGATGTCTTTATGTGCTCAAACTGAAAAGTGATCATCATGACAATTGTTGCCTTGCTTCTTGGCTGTCCATAGATTTTTGAATCAGGTCATTTTATGGTCTGTAGCATGATTTAGGGTCAATTTTCTGAGGTGTTGTTTGTATCCTGAATTGGTTTCGGGCAGTGTTTATGAGTCGAAAGTTTTGTGTTTAAACCCAGAGATAACATCATTATTTGTCAATATGATCATCGGCAACGTTGTACATATTTGAGTTAGCTGCATTTTGGTTTTTGAATCTCCTTAAAAACATCTCTGTAGCTTCATTACTGCAACTCTGTTTCACGTGTTTGATGATTTATCTCCTAGTAGATTAATTTATTTGTTCTAGACGTCTTCATAAGAATTGTAGAGGCATGTCTAAGGATTCATATTCAACTAGAACCAGGTTAATATGATTTATGTGTTGCAAGTGGTGTCGATTTCAAAATCGTTGCGCGGGTTATGTTTTGAAAATTCATGTGGTGCTTTCGAAAATAAAATTTATCTTTTAGTGCTTGTTTATATGAATTATATGGGATGAATTGATCTAAGTGTTTTATATATGAATAGTAAATGTCATGAGTTAGTTAGTGCATGGGTTGTATAGTTATTGATAGGGCCCTCTTAATTATTGTAGGTGTTTGACGAGCCGAGCTCTCAACCAACTCCTATTTTCGTGATATCTGTTGCTTCCAACCAGGTGGGTTTTATTTGAAAATTTCTATGCAATATATTGTTGCCTTATGTGTGGTATGATCAATGTATGCATGTGAACCATGTAGCCTTCGATGTGAGCTGTATCGGCCGTCGAACAGTTATCCCCGTGATTACAAACTAAACCCGTGGGGTTTACTCCTACTGACTGGGCATCGATAGAAGCCCGTGGGGCGATTCGGTGTATAAGCCTGAGGGGCATAGACGTAAAGCCCATGGGGCATTCGATAGAAGCCCGAGGGGCATTCGATACGTCTACCAGCAGTAGTACATGAGTCTCGACACTGTGAATTTATGATAAAAATTTTTGGATATTTGATTGATTCATCTACATTCTACGATCGTACCTGTTGGTATTATTGTGATTATTGCATAGTGGTGAGCACCTCGTTTTTCTATATGTGCTCACTCCCACCTGAAATTAACATTTCAGGCTAAGCAGGGCAAGCATTACGGCGGAGTGGTGCGAGTGGTAGTCGGTCCTTGTGACCGGGATATTATTTATATGTTGATTCCGCTATGTTGTACTGATTTATGAAATTATGAACTCTGAGATTTTATGATGATTTGAAATAATATTGGGGAGATGTCCCGTGAACACTGTGATGTCTTTGAAAACCCGGTTTGGGTGATGGATTATTTTGGATGAACCCCTTTTGGGAGTTGAATTTTAGGATTGATAAATTATGGTATGATATTGACGTTATGACATGGAAAGGATTTGAAAGAAATGAGGAACGCCATAAATGTTTTTTAAATGAGTTTCGAAAATTAAATTGATTTTTTTGAAAAGCCATGGATTTTCTTTGAAATCAAAGTGGGGCGTTACAGTTTGGTATCAAAGCCATTCTGCGTTTTCTGTCGACTGGTAAACATGAAATATGTGAACTCTATGAAAATATGTGAATTTTATGATGTAAGATATGACCACTCGCTTTCGTTGTGCCGCGCCAACTCAAGTATGAGTTTCATAAGTAAATTTTGAATTGTTTATGTGCTACCTGAAATACATTATATGATATGATTGGGGCTTAGAAGTTTATCCACCTGTTCTGAAATTCGTTGAATTTTAGAGACCTTAGTCTCGTACTAAATGCCTTAATCGTATGTTGTAGAATTATGGCACGTCGACCTTGTAATCAACAGCAACCCCAGCAACCCCCAGCTGATGATCACCGCGAAACCGTCATCAAATGTCAGCGGCTGATCCCACCAACTTTCACTGGAGTCGAGGGGCCCACAGCCGTGGTTGAATGGATCCGTAAGTTAGAGCGGATCTTCAATCTCCTGATCTGCACCGATGCGCAGAAAATTGTCTGTGCCGAATATCAGCTGGAGGAGGATGCTGACACCTGGTGGTCCGACCACTGGAGACTTAGGCCGGGTGAGCGCGCCAATCTCACTTGAAACAGAATGAATGAGGTGATACTTGAAAAGTACTACCCCCTAAGCTACCAAAAGCAGATGCAGTGTGAATTCTGGGATCTCCGTCAAGGAACCCGGACCGTTGAGGAGTATGAGCGGGATTTTACCCGCATGAGCGTCTTTGCTCCACACCTGGTGGACACTGAAGTTAAGAAGGCTACCTAGTTCCGCGATGGACTCCGCCCTGATCTTTGCATGCACCTTGCCAGCCAGGGAAACCTTCCCTATGGAGAAACCGTGATCCGTGCTCAGCAGTTAGAGAACTACCAAAATCTTTTTGCCTCTGCACCCTTTCACCCTCATGCACAGCCAGTGTAGCCTATCACCTCAGTTCAGCCAGGCTCTAGCTCAAACAAGAAGAAAGTTGAATCCCGCCGAGATCCTCGGAAAGGGAAACGTAGAGGCCCAAACCGACCTGGTGAGCGCCCCGCCAACCAGGGCTCGTACCTGAGATGCAATAATTGTGGCCGCACCCACCCAGGAGAGTGTTGGTACCAGCAGAGGGTCTGCTACAAGTGCCAGAAACCCGGGCACTACCACAGCGCGTGCCCCGAACCCAAGAGACTGCAACCTTATCAGCAGCAGCCTTATCAGCATCAGCAGCAGCTCCCGCCACCGCCACCCCGTCAGCAGCAGCCCAGACAGCCCCCAGCACAGAACCAACCGAGGGCAGGAGGCCAGGCCCGCGTCTATACCATTACCCACGATGAGGCAGCGAACAACACAGGTACTATGTCTGACATGCTTTCTATATCCAATGTGCCCATATTTGCTTTGTGTGACACTGAAGCCACCCATTCTTTTATTTCTTCTCGTTGCTTGGAGGCCTTAGCAATTAGTGTTGTGTGCAAAGTCGATGCTCTCGAGGTTAGCTTAGCATTGGGAAAAACTCTTATCTCTGATTCTATGGTCCGTGGTCTGCGAGTCGACATTAGAGGACGAATTTTGGAGGCCGATACTTATGTAATTGATATGCACGACTTTGACGTCATTCTTAGGATGGACTGGCTCACTCGTTATCGAGCCGACATCCGATGCTAGGAGCGAGAAGTTACTCTATATTTTGATGACGATCAACCGACCTTATTCTAGGGGGTGAAGTCGAGGACTATGCCTCGAGTCATCTCTTCTCTCAAAACCTTGAGGAGTCTGTCGAAGGGTAACTGTCAAGGCTACCTAGTGAGTATAGTGAATGAAGATACCGAGCGGACTCTGAAGAGGGTCTCGATTGTATGCGATTACCTTGATGTGTTTCCGGAGCAGCTGCCAGGTGGACTGCTGGATCGCCAGGTCGAGTTCACTATCGACTTAGTAGCCGGAGTTGGTCCCGTGTCGAAGGCACCTTATGGTATGGCGCCGAAGGAGCTGCAAGAGCTCAAGTCCAGATCCAGGAATTACTCAATCTTGGCTTTGTTCGGCCGAGTGTATCTTCGTGGGGCGCCCGTTCTCTTCGTCAAGAAGAAAGATGAGTCGATGCGAATGTGCATTGACTACCGTGAACTGAACAACCTCACCGTTAAGAACAAGTACCCTCTTCCCCGCATCGAGGATCTATTTGACCAGCTGAGGGGAGCCATCGTGTTTTTGAATATCGATATGAGGTCTGGCTACCATTAGTTAAAGATCAGAGAGTCCGATATTTCCAAAACTGCGTTCCGTACCAGGTACGGACACTATGAGTTTGTGGTGATGCCGTGCGGATTAAGCAATGCTCTGGTGGTGTTCATAGACCTTATGAATAGGGTCTTCCATCCGTATCTGGACCAGTTGTCATCGTGTTCATTGACGACATTCTGGTGTACTCTCGGGACATTGACCATGACAAGGAGCATTTGAGGATTGTGCTAGAGACCCTTCACCGCGAGAAGCTTTATGCTAAGTTCTCGAAGTACGAGTTCTGGCTAGACTATGTGGCATTCTTTCGCCATTTCATGACGGCTAGAGCCATTGAGGTAGATCCCGGTAAAATAGAAGCTGTGAGCAAGTGGGAGACTCCGAAGAATGCGAGTGACATCCGAAGTTTCCTGGATTAGCAGGATACTACCAGCGTTTCATCGAGGGCTTCTCGAAGGTATCCCACCCCCTAACCAATCTGACGAAGAAGGCAGCAAAGTTCATGTGGAGCCCATAGTATGAGGCCAGTTTCCAGGAGTTGAAGGGGAGACTGACTACCGCACCCGTAGTGTCCATTCCCGACCCGACTTTGGAGTTAACGATCTATAGTGACGCTTCGAAGATGGGTTTAGGCTATGTGCTGATGCAGCAAGGGAAGGTAGTGGCGTATGCTTCGATGTAGCTGAAGCCTCACGAGCAAAATTATCCAACTCATGACCTAGAGTTAGCTGCGGTGGTCCACGCCTTGAAGATTTGGCGGCACTACCTCTACGGAGGGAAGTGTGAGATATTAACCGACCACAAGAGCTTGAAGTATATCTTCACTCAAAAGGAGTTGAACATGCGGCAAAGGAAATGGTTGGAGTTGGTCAAGGACTACGACTGCAAGATTAGCTACCATCCCAGAAAGGCTAACGTGGTCGCCGACACCCTAGGGTCATGGCCAGCTGTCTTGCCTATTCAAAAGGCAGGATGTGTTGGTTCGGAAGTTCGAGCGGATACAGTTAGAGGCGGTGACTTCAACAGCCACTGGAGTTTTGGCAGCCTTGGTTGTGGGACCGACTCTTCGCGAGAGGATAGTCGCTGAGCAACCGAATGATCGATTTTTGTGCATGATGAAGAAGTTGATTGAGTCCGACAAAGTTGGTGGATTCGCAGTCGCATCTGATGGGGCATTGGTCTTCGAGGGTAGACTATGTGTTCCGATGGTGTGGGAACTGCGACGTGAGATTCTTCGGGAGGCGCACAGTGCGCCCTATACTGTTCATCCTGGTAGCACGAAGAAGTACTAGGACCTGAGGAAGTCGTTTTGGTGGCGAGGAATGAAGAGGCAAGTAGCGAGATTCGTGAATTCATGTTTGGTGTGCCAGCAAGTGAAGGCTGAACATCAGAAACCGAGAGGGCTGTTGAAGCCACTTGAGATCCCCATGTGGAAATGGGAGCGCCTCACCATGGACTTCTTAGTGGGATTGCCGAGATCTAGAGCCGGGCACGACTTACGAAGTCTGCCCACTTTCTGCCTGTCCGGACGACTATGAAGACTAGTGATTATGCCGAGTTGTTCGCTGACGAGATTGTTTGACTCCACGGGGTGCCCGTGGAGATTGTATCGGACCGAGATCCAAAGTTTACGAGTCAGTTCTGGAAGAGTTTGCATCGAGCCCTGGGGACGAGGTTGGAATTCAGTACAACCTTTCACCCCGAGACAGATGATCAGTCTGAGCGGACGATCCAGTACTTAAAGGATATTCTGAGGGCTGTGGTCTTGGACCGGAGCTTAACTTGGGAGAGTTAACTTCCATTGGTAGAGTTGTCTTATAATAATAATTATCACACCTCGATCAAGATGGCACCGTTCGAGGCTTTGTACGGAAAGAAGGTTCGGACTCCCATTTATTGGGATGAGGTTAGAGAAAGGAAGATTATGGGTCCGGAGTTCATTCGTAGGACTTTGGAACATGTTGAGGAGATCCGGAAGAGGATTAGGTCTGCCCAAGAGAGGCAGAAGGTCTATGCCGATCGGAAGAGGAAGGAGCACGAGTATGCAGTTGGCGACTATGTCTTTCTGAAGGTCACGCCCATGAAGGGTGTGATTCATTTCGGAAAGAAAGGAAAGCTTCGGCCTCGCTATATCGGGCCCTTTGAGATCCTTACTCGAGTCGGGGGCTTGGCTTATCGGCTGGCTTTACACCACTAGACATGTCGGGAGTACATGACGTGTCTCACGTCTCGATGTTGCGTAGATACGTGCATGACCTCGACCATGTGGGGGACTTCGGCGAGCTGCGGGCCGAGCGAGACCTTACCTATGAGGAGGTACCGGTGGCCATATTGGATCGGAAGGTCCATCAGCTAAGGAACCGGGCAGTGAGTCTCGTGAAGGTGCAGTGGAGCCGACATGACGAGTCTGAGGCGACTTGGGAGAAGGAGGTCGAGATCAGGAGGCGATGCCCAAACTTCGCGTTTTGAGTTCTCTTGTATTCTTTTAGCATGTTAGTTTTCTTTTGTTATCGAATCCCGAGGACGGAATTCTTTTAAGGTGGGTAGACTGTAATGCCTCGTTCGTTTATGGATTTTATTCGGATATTTTTGGCATTTTTAATATTATTATTTATTTTATTAAATTGCCTAAGTGAAATAATTGTTTGATTATATATATTATTATTGTATGTAAAATAAATATATATATATATATATTGCCGGATTTATTTATTTAATGTTTCCGGTTGTCGTATTTATTTTTCGAGCGTTAAATATGTATTGTCAGAGTAAATCGAGCCCGATAAACCGGTAGGCGAAACGGCCCGTTTCGCTCGTGAACCACCCGCGCCCAAGAACAGGCCGCCCCGACCCAAAAACCGGACCCGCGACCCACTTCTAACTTTGGCTTGGTGATCAAGTTATGTGCTTAGGTTTTATACGCAGATTCGCTTCTCCCTCTCTCGTAAAAATTCATTCGTGCAGACATCCTTTCCCTCATCTCTTTCTCTCGCTCTCTCGATCATCCTCTCTTCTCAACCTCTCCCCCTCATCTTCACTCTCGTTAAAAAAGAAAAAAGGGAAAGGAAGGAGGAAGAAATCCTTCCTCTCACCGGCAGACGCAAGGAGATCCGGTAGCCCCATCACGTCGCTCCCTTCATCCTTCTCGACTGCCGGCGATCCTTCCTTCACGAGCAGGCCACGACTTTCGGTGACCAGCAAGGATCCCCAGTGGAGTATCAGCTCCACGAGCAGGCTGCAACCGGCGGCCATCACCCCTGATCGCGCGACCACGATCCCGACAGCCCTCTCTTTTCTCGATTTCGTGCGTCTTACCCGAGAACGGTACTCGACGGCTTAAACCCTTTTATTTTATGTGAATATATATGAGAATGGTCGTATGATATATATATGTGATCTTCGATGATAGATGCTGAAGTTATGTTATGACATGTTAAATCGTGACCCTCGCCTTATTACTATGTGTGGTATATGTGAAGAATGATGTGAAATGCTATTTTTATGTATGACATGCGAAATTGTTGTCTCTGAGGGGCTGCGGTATTTATCCTGAAATACTTGTTTTCTGAAGTTGTGTTCTGCATATGAAATGTAGTTCATTCTTTTACCTTTCTCTGTGCTTTGGAATTTTATAAATCCGATTTAAATTGAGTGAGTTATGATTTTTACAAAATTGTCGCGCAAACAGTTTTTAACAAAACTCGGCAGCTTGTAATATTTTATGTATGGCTTGTTTTCGATGTCTTTATGTGCTCAAACTGAAAGGTAATCAACATGACAATTTTTTTTTTCTTCTTTGCTGTCCATAGGTTTTTGAATCAGGTCATTTGATGGTCTGTAGCATGAGTTAGGGTCAATTTTCTGAGGTGCTGTTTGTATCCTGAATTGGTTTCGGGCAATGTTTATGAATCGAATGTTTTGTGTTTAAACTCAGAGATAAAATCATTATTTGTCAATAGGGTCTTCAGAACAGTTGTCGATAATTGAGTTAGCTTCATTTTTGTTTTTGAATCTCCTTAAAAGAATGTTTGTAGCTTCATTTATCTTGCAAATATTGTGGTCCTGTCAGCCGTATGTTTCCAGATTTTTAACTGCAACTCTGTTTCAAGTGTTTGATAATTTATCTCCTGGTAGATGATTTTATTTGTTCTCAATGTCTTCATAACAATTGTAGAGGCATGTCTTAGGATTCATATGCAACTGCAACTGGGTTAATATGATTTATGTACTGCAAGTGGTATCGATTTCAAAATTGCTGCGGGGGTTAAGTTTTGAAAATTCATGGGGTGCTTTCGAAAATAAAATTTATCTTTTAGTGCTTGTTTATATTACTTATATGGGCTGAATTGATCTAAGTGTTTTTTATATGAATAGTAAATACCATGAGTTAGTTAGTTCATGGGTCGGATAGTTATTGATAGGGCCCTCTTAATTATTGTAGATGTTTGACGAGCCGAGCTCTTAACCTACTCGTATTTTCGTGATATCTGTTGCTTTCAACCAGGTGGGTTTTATGTAAAAATTTCTGTGCAATAAATTGTTGCCTTACGTGTGGTATGATCAGTGTATGCATGTGAACCATGTAGCCTTCGATGTGAGCTGTATCTGCCGTCGAATGGTTATCCCCGTGATTACAAAATAAACCCGTGGGGTTTACTCCTACTGACTGGGCATCGATGGAAGCCCGTTGGGCGATTCGGTGTATAATTTCGAGGGGCACAGACGTAGAGCCCATGGGGCATTCGATACGTCTACCAGCAGTAGTCTATGCGTAGGTGTGCACATGAGTCTTGACACTGTGAACTTATGATAAAAATTTGGGATATTTGATTGATTCATATACATGCTACGATCGTACCTATTAATGTTATTGTGATTATAGCATTATGGTGAGCACCTCGTTTTTCTATATGTGCTCACTCCCACCTGAAATTAACATTTCAGGCTAAGCAGGGCAGGCATGACGGTGGAGTGGAGCGAGTGGTAGTCGGTCCTTGTGACCGGGATTTATTTATTTGTTGCTTCTGCTATATTGAACTGATTTATGAAATTATGAACTTTGAGATTTTATGATGATTTGAAATAATGTTGGGGAGATGCCCCGTGAACACTGTGATGTTTTTGAAAACCCGGTTTGGGTGATGGATGATATTGGATGAACCCCTTTTGGGAGTTAAGTTTTAGAATTGATAAATTATGGTATGAAATTGATGTTATGACATGGAAAGGATTTGAAATAAATGAGGAACATAAATGTTTTTTAAATGAGTTTCGAAAATTAAATTGATTTTTCTGAAAAGCCATGGATTTTCTTTGAAATCAAAGTGAGGCGTTACATAACCACTCCAAAAACACCAACCATGCATAGACCTTATATTCTGGCAACTAGACTAACATGTCCAGGTGTGCTGCAAGTCCACCCTCGTGCCCTTCATTCTCTACCGTCAACATTTATGATTTATCATTCATTTGATTGGAAACGTACTTTGAAACGGAAAAACACAAGGCAAAACCTTCGCAGTAATCATGTTTTGCCAGAAATGAAAGAAAGTGAAAGATCTCTTTTAATAGGGCCATACATTTATTGAATGACAACCACATAGTAGTATAGGTGTATATTCTTCCTTTCCAAAATTATCGTCCAGTTTGAATTTTCACTTTTAGTTAAATCTGTAATAAAATGAAAATCCAAACCTGACAATCATTTCAGAAAGGAGGGAGTACTGTATAGTTTGTTTGGGATAGTCTGCATATTTAATTTGTAGAGAAATAAATAAGTCCCACCAATTTTGTACAATTTGCATTCATTTCACAGTGATGGTAACTCACAAGTTTAACAAATATTAATAAAAAATCAATCCTAATAACGATTCAATTGTTATTTATTCAACAAAGAGAACAATGCATGTAGGGACAAGTGTTCGATCAATATCAAGTCTCCAGTCTCTCTTGGAATCTTTGATTGAGTTGAGCAGCTTAGTTCATTTTCTTTTCGGTACAATGAAGGAGGCCGGAGGCCTAGTATGAGGACTAGGCTAGAACCCGACGGGGTACGACACCCCAATGATGTCGTACTCGAGCCACGCTCTCATACCTAGAGGGGGGGGGGATGATACTCTCTATAAACCAATCGGACATTACGCTGCTAAACCCGCCAGGTGGTCAGCCGTAAAATTAGTTTCCATGTGTACGTGATGGATACTAATATCCCACTCTTGTTGGACCATACTACGAATGGCCTTAACCATTGCTTCATGAGTTCTAGGGGACCCTTTCGACCCTAGTACCATTTTTGTCACGCACTGGCTATCCACCTCGGCAGTAACTTGGCGATATCCCATGTCCCAGGCCAGCTGCAACCCCTGAAATAGGCCCCAAAGCTCCACACCCGTAATGGTGCAAAATTCAATGTTCAAAAGAAAGCCCTCGATCCATTTACCCGTTTCATCATAGAGTAGGCCGCCTGCACTGCTCAAGCCCGTGAGATTGTTGTATGCGCCGTCAATGTTCACTTTAATCCAACTCAGAGCTAACGGTGTCCATAAAATCATGCTTGTAACGTGCGAAACAGCCCCTGCCCGGATATAGGCTGCCGCTGCCCGACCATAGTTTTCAGTTAGTTTCACAACCTCCAAATGTCGTGCCTCGACATCAGTTGCCTTTTGGTTGAAAATCCGTTCGTTTCGCCATTTCCACGCTCGTCAAGCCCCACTCAGAATATGTTATTCCAATTATCAATAGTGCCCATTGAAGTTCCGTCGGAGCCAGCCCTTAAGCGGTGGTTGAAATAAGGTCCCATCATGATCCGTTGGTAGCATGCGTTTCCCCAGGGCCTTGGTAAACGGACAGTCCCTCTGCTGGAACACGCCGGCGAGGCGGTTCATCTCACGGATCGATATCGGATACCAAGCATGTACATACATGATTTCGAACAACCCTAGGCATGCTCCTAATTGACGAACAAAGAATTACCTTCTTCGAGGCTTTGACTCGATCTGAGCGATCTTCTAGTCTATGACCCGACCACATTTGGACGCTGGATGGACGACGATCTACCAAACGGTTGAAAAGAGTGGATTGCGTCTCGTCTTCTTTGAACCCTTCACGTCACTTCTCCACGATGGTGGCTGAAGAATGTCACGTTCTGTGATAATGCGTTGGGTTTTAGACGTGTAATCCATCCTTTTATAGAGGTCCTTGGGCCAGACTAGGGATCTCTTAGAAGGTATAGGGTTTTGGCTCCCTACGGGCCCAAATTCTTATGTTCAGCCCGGAACACAATTTGTCCCGTAAATATTAATTCATTCCACTAGAGAAATAATATTGCACTCTCGTCCGATCCCGAAATGAATCAGGGTTACTATTAGACTCGATATAATTCCCCGTGTTTAAGATACCGCACGTCCATTAATTATTAAAGCTTCTGACTGCTTTAATTAATTAATATCTTTTATTCTTAAGTAGTACCACTCAACCTTATTATCATACGGATTAAATCCACTTGCAGAGTTTATACGATAATCCTTAAGAGTTCCTTAAGGGGACGTCATCAACCTGGATGTCCAGGACACGGTGCCCTAATGCATATAAATAGGTATCATGCAGATAATGCCGTTACCCAGGATACCGAGCATATTAAACCAATACTTGGTTCTCACCCATGGTAAATTAAAGTAACAAACAAATATCCCACATATCTAAGTATCACAGTTAGGGTTAAGAATTAGTAGAGTCACCGAGACCTTGGTTCTTCATGATAGTCCGAAAAGACTGTGATCCATTCAATGCGACGCAGCGCACTAATATAAACCAATAGCCAAGACAAGCTACATCCAGTTTATACTACAACCTACACCGATAGTCATGTCCATAACTATCTCAGTTGTGAATACAATTTATATCTTATAAGGAACCGACAATGTAATCTTCTGTGTGACTACTAACACACCACATTGTCTACAATATAAGATAATTGGACAATTAGCATACAAGCAATCATACAGAAAGCAACAATGTGAAAACATTTATTTCAGTCAACTGGGAAATCAAATAAATACATTCCAAAAGCTCACACAAAAGTTTGCTTTACTGTACACTGCATCAGAAGGGTCGTGCAAGAGGACTTGAAGCACTTGCCTTTCGGCTTCTGCACGCCACCAGAAGGCGCTACAGCTATGCTCCCACTATTCCCACTGCTCCCACCAGTCTTTTTCTGCACTTGCTTTTTCTTCTTCCCGCCTTTCGACGAAGAAGGTCCAGCTTGTACAGAAACATGAGCCTGTGATCCCCTTCCCATAAGACCCTCCGCTGCAACCAAGTCCGTAAGAAGCTCAGCTAGAGTATAGCCCTTCTTATTCATGATTGCATTCAGGCGGAAGTTCTCATAGGACTTCTAGAGCGAGTGCAGGATGATATCGATCTTGGCATCGCCATCGATATTTCCTCCGAGCACATCTATCTCATTCAGATATTCCATCATCTTGAGAACATGCTCTCACACAGAAGCTCCCTCCGGCATGACAGAAGACATAATCTTCCGCATAGCCTCAAATCGAGCAGCACTATCTTGCTCACCAAAGAGTTCCTTGAGGCTCAACATCATGTCAGCAGTAGGAGGCATGGTGTGATGCTGCTGTTGCAAAACATTTGACATAGATGCCAAGATGTAGCAACAAGCCATCTCATCAGCCTTATGCCACTTCCGATGAGCCTCCCTTTTCTCTTCGGTAGGAGCGGCGCCCAAAGGAGCAGGAGCAGGTGTGGTGAGCACAAACTTGTACTCATCAGCAACAAGGACAATATCCAGATTCCTCTTCCAGTCCAAATAATTTGGACCAGTAAGCTTGTTTTGATTGAGAATGGTCATAAGAGAATTGAATGACATGATGAATAACTGAAATAAATAATTGCAAACACGTAAGCAATAATTTACATAAATTTGAAGCATAAAATATGGAAACCATCAAAACCATTATTTAACGCATCCTTCGACAACTTAAACAAACACACATGCAAGCCACGTTAGGGTGGACGTTTACACATATGTCCATCAAGCAGACACCCAGTCATTAATCTCAATTGCACGCGAACCTGTCCTTATGGCGAACGAAACTAATAGTCGAAATTTTAACACTGGCCATGTGAATGAAAACAAGGACTCTGTTGGGGAGTTATATTAAAATTCACATCTAAGTGATGACCACAATTTAACCCCAAGAACAATCATCCACAATTGATGAACTTACCGATGGGAAAGACACATTGCTTGTAAATAATTTTCTACGGTTATCTCGAAAAAATCTTTACCGGTGAACTTATGAATGACACTATTCGTTAGGGAGGAGACCCCATGGGTCACGCGTATGCCACTCACTTCACCTAAAGATCAAGTCGTTTGAATAGAAGTCTTATCTAGTAAGCTCGTGAATGTCGCATCCGTTAGGGGAAGACTCTCAGGGTCCCGCGAGCGACAAACACCTTACTTAAAGACCAATTGTGGAGGCCAAATGAATTAACTAAAATTCACATTAAACTCACTTAGTCATTTTTACTTGAAGGTTTTATCAGCATGCAACAAGAAATAATAAAATTCCTAGCATGCTCCTAACACGCAAATCACATAAATCCTAGCATGCTCCTATAATTCAAATAAAAGCAATAACAGCTTTATAAGAATTAAAAGCACCTATTTACATGATTTCTAGCATGCCAGAAAAACGATTTAAAACAAGTAGACACATAATCACACAATCATGATCTAGCAATAATTAAATCGGCATCCACAAAGCGATAAAATGCGAAAATTTTAAACACATCTATCGCAGGCCCTCTAAAAACAACCACTAACAGCCTAGCAAAGCTATTACATGATTCAACAAGGTCGTGGATGAACACTCGAATCGGCCTCTTGCGTAAATCGGGCCATTCACGCGATATCGATACCCACCGACGGAAAGGGGCCAAAAACTTCATCTAGGCGATAGAATTTGACCCTGCCATAGGCTGTTATAGCATAGCAGTAACTTGTGTAGATCTCGTTCTCCCGTTTCCGAAATGTTATTATGGGCTGAAATCGGACACCTGTAGCAAAAGTTATGGCCAAAACAGTTTTCGTCGACGAAAACGCCCCCGGTGAATGCTAAAACCCTAGCCGCCGCCTCCAGGTTGATCATCTTCATCACGTTCGACTTTGGACACATAATTACAGCAAAAATCAAACAAGAACAGCCCTAGTACAGTCTACAAAATCACCTATACTACCCACACTTATTATCTGGTGGGAAAAACGATTACAACAAACAATAAGGGTTGCGATAGACACCATCCAGAAGCATAAACGAGATAAATAATCATCCATACCATAAACATGATTGAAAAATGAATAAACGGAATCAACTACATGTTCCATGTAGAGCCGATAATCTACGAAACTGTGGCTCTGATACCAATTGCTGGAACACGCCGGCGAGACGGTCCATCTCACGCATCGATATCGGATACCAAACATGTACATACATGATTTCGAACAACCCTAGGCATGATCCTAAAGGACGAACAGAGAATTACCTTCTTCGAGGCTTTGATTCGATCTGAGCGATCTTCTAGTCTATGACCCGACCACGTTTGGACGTCGGATGGACGACGATCTAACAAACGGTTGAAAAGAGCGGATTGCGTCTCGTCTTCGCTGAACCCTTCACGTCACTTCTCCACGATGGTGGCTGAAGAATGCCACGTTGTGTGATAATGCGTAGGGTTCAAGACGTGTAATCCCTCCTTTTATAGAGGTCATTGGGCTATACTAGGGATCTCTTAGAAGGTATAGAGTTTGGGCTCCCTACTGGCCCAAATTCTTATGTTCAACCCAGAACACAATTTGTCCCGTAAATATTAATTCATTCCACTAGAAAATTAATATTGCACTCCCGTCCTATCCCGAAATGAATCAGGGCTACTATTAGACTCGATATAATTCCCCGTGTTTAAGATACCGCACGTCCATTAATTATTAAAGCTTCTGACTGCTTTAATTAATTACTATCTTTTATTCCTTTAGTAGTACCACTCAACCTTATTATCATACGGATTAAATCCACTTGCAGAGTTTATACGATAATCCTTAAGAGTTCTTTAAGGGGACGTCATCAACCTGGATGTCCAGGACATGGTGCCCTAATGCATATAAATAGGTATCATGCAGATAATGCCGTTACCCAGGATACCGAGCATATTAAACCAATACTTGGTTCTCACCCATGGTAAATTAAAGTAACAAACAAATATCCCACATATCTAAGTATCACAGTTAGAGTTAAGAATTAGTAGTCACCGAGACCTTGGTTCTTCATGATAGTCAGAACAGACTGTGATCCATTCAATGCCACACAGCGCACTAGTATAAAACAATTGCTAAGACAAGCTACATCCAGTTTATATTACAACCTACACCGATAGTCATGTCCATAACTATCTCAGTTGTGAATACCAGTTATATCTTATAAGGAACCGACAATGTAATCTTCTGTGTGACTACTAACACACCACATTGTCTACAATATAAGATAATTGGACATTTAGCATACAAGCAATCATAAAGAAAGCAACAATGTGAAAACATTTATTTCAGAAATCAAATAAATACATTCCAAAAGCTCACACAAAAGTTTGCTTTACTGTATACTCCATCAGAAGAGTCGTGTAAGAGGACTTTGAGTCGGGGTAGGAAAAGGAGTCAAGGTCCTGCTAGAAGATCGAGTATTAGAAGTCCTTTTACGATTAGAAATTGAAAGCAAATGGAGTTTTTTTGTATTGTGCCTGCTAGGAGATTTGTGTTTCCAGAAGTTTTTTTTTTTTTGTCATTGTACTGCTGTAAAATACCCTTACCTGATTTCTTATGGTAATAGACGTAATAATATAAAGCAGATTGATAATCCTATTAAGATTCCAAGTACATTCAGAAGAGTTTAAAAGGAGGGTTTCTTTTATCTGATGTGGATATATGCCGCCAATTATATTTTCCAAGAGGTTGTCTGATGAAAGGAGTTATGTGCACGTAAAATTAAAATCGAGGTGTGCTGTGTAATTTGCATACTTTGTGAATAGCAATTATATATGTTCAAAACCTGTTTGCTGTTCGGGTCACGGCACTTGGAAAAGCAGTTGATTCTTTTGAGACTAATTCTTTTTAAACCATGGAAAATTATGATGGGCCAATAGGGGTGATTGGATATGAATTCAACTAGTAAGGGGGTGATTGGATATGAATTCAACTAGTAAAAAACTAGTTTTTTTTGAACTATAGTTAAGTTTGAAAAAAAGTAGTATAGTTAGTTGTTAGTGGATATATTAAAATAATATTTAAATTAAAATAATTAAAGTTGATTTGATGTAAAAGTAGGAGAAAATGATTGGAAGTGATGGTTAGTTAAAATTATGTGAGTGTGTGAATAGTGAATTAAAGTTGATGTGATGTGTAATAATGATTGTTTGATATTATTTAATTATATTGATAATATTGGAGATAATGGAGTTGAGTTAAAGTTGAGTTAAATTTGAGTTTTGAGTGAGATATTTACTGTAGAAAATATAAACAATCACGCCCTAAGTCATGTTACAAAGCCTTATTCTTTGTGCTGTACCAAAATTCCCATGATGAATGGGATTTGGGAAAAATAATTAGTCTCTTATTTGGGCTTAATCCAAATAAGCACATTGACTTGTTTGCCTTTTTAGTACTTGGGTCATGTTTAGATGATATCCCAAGTACTAATGGGCCATCTGAATTATGTTCAAAGTAAAGTAGTAATGGGCCATTTTAAGGTACATGTAAGGAATGCTTGACCTCTCAAGCCCATAAGCTAATATCACGTGCTCCAAACCCAAATAAAATGAAGTCATGACTTATTCACTCCAAGACACGTCGTCCGTGAACAAGTCTGGAGGGGGCATTTGTAGACAATTAAATTTTGAGCCAATAAAATGGCGACAAGTGTCAAATTCCATGTCTAAATCAATTTAATAATTATCTATTTTAATTAGGAAATTAATCAAATTTTTATTTTTAAATTAAATAGTTAATTAATTGATTATTTAATATATATTGTTGGCCAATTAAAGAATGCCACGTGTATATTTTGAAGGCCAATTAAAGAATGCCACATGTCATTTTCTTGGAGAGTAAAATAAATAATTATTTTTTTTAATTATTAAAGAGATAAATATTCATGCACCAATCACATTGAAGTCTTCTTTTCCAAGACTCCATCTCCTAATTATTTCTTTAAATAATTATTAATAAATAAATATTAGATATTATGGACCAATCAAATTGAAGTCTTCTTTTCAAAGACTCTCTCTCCTAGCACCTATAAATAGGGGCTCTCCCTAAGGTCAAAAATCACAATTCATATTCATAATTCAAGTTCCAAGTTCAAGAGCTCTAGAGAATTCTCTCAACGAGATTCAAGTGTTCTTAAAGACCCGAAGGCGTTCTTGGAGATCCAAAGGAAGATTCAAGCGCATTCAAGCTCAAAATCGACGCTCAATCCGGAAACAAGCTGTCAAGCCTCCGAGTTGCGTTATTAAAGTCAAGACCGGCGTAGAGAAGATTAAAGATCAACTTTGCGGCGAAGACCAAGGACTCGTATTCTTCACATTCTTGGGAAATCACGACGTTTGATTCGAGATCAAACTGTCAAGCCCTCGAAGAAACGTTATTTAAATCTAAATTCGAAACCGCGGAGATCAAATTAAAGATTCGTCTTCAAAAGTCTCAAGTCCTTTTGAAGATCAACCTTGAAGAAATTAATCAGAGGAATAATAGAGATTTGTAATCCACTATATTTGTAATAGAGATTTGTACGAAATTCTCGTGTTTATTAATTCAATAATACGAAATGTTGCGTTACAGCATCAAAACACAACAAACTTTCCACTCCTCGCAACATATATCCACAAAGCAAACAAAAGAGGTACTCGGATCAGAGCTTTAGTAGGTGATTCTTTCAGCTACCGGACTTTCACCATCTACAAAAATCAGTTTACAAAACAGGATTATGTAGTATATCTTATAATAGAACATTTGCTACACCAACTACATGGGCATCTAAATAGTTTCTCGACATTTATGTGTCGTTTCCTCATAGCCAAGGAAACCCTCGCCTGCCATGGCGGAAATCGCCTCCTTCGTGTTGAATTCCTCGCTTGGATGTCCACCAAGAGCTTCATTTTCGTCCATGGCTGAAATTGCCTCCTTCATTTTCGCCCATGGGCTGGGCTCAACCCTCAAATAGGTTCTGAATTTTTTTTCCCTAATTTCCCTTGTGTGAAAATTCTTACCATAGAGGATGAGATGAAAGAGGGATTCATTATCCTATATTTGGTCGAGTGGAGGATGAATGGATGATAGAGTCGAGAAGATGATATGGTAGTTGGAGGGGATTATATAAATCAAATTAAGAGGATTTATTTTAATTGCCATGTAAATAATGCCACATAAGTTGTTGGCTCTATTAAGGAATCAACTATTAACTTTATAGCAAAACAAAGCTAAGTTATATAGGAAATAACAAAGTTAAGTAATATAGGAAACAACAGGCAAGCTAAGTAGGTAAGAAGCTTTAGGACTCTGCCTAAATCTATTTATTTCTCCTCTATTTAAATTGTGGAAAATAATACAGGAAATATTGAGATTTTGTTTTCTTCTGCGTAATATATTTCATTATTTTCTTTTAAAATTTCATTATTTTATTGTAGTGAAAGTCAATGTGAAAGACAATATTTAAAAAAATATCTTTTGATTTTGAAACTGTGTTCTTCAATTGGAAATAAATTACTATCAATTATTTTTTGATGTTAATTACTTTTTGACGATAAAGTTACTGAAAGACAGGTGTGAGAATTGA
>BKCP01008293.1:759276-817081 GCA_008636005.1 Striga asiatica
GGTTTTGTATGCTAACACTGCTCGTGCTTTCATGGCGCTCTTCCTCGACGAACGGCGTCCTCCAGCTGTCCGGGAATCTTGAATTTATGGCCTGCAAATATGGGGTGACTTCCATGGACAGGGCTCTGAGGTGCAATTTTAAAGGAGAAAGCGAGTAGTTTGAATTGCAGGATTTTTTTATTTTTTCTTGTTTTTTGTTTTTTTAGTTCGATGCGAGAGTTGAGAGATTTAGAGAGAGGGAGACACAAATTTGATTGATGTGTTAGTGTAGGGCCCGCAAGTGTCCAAAACTGATTTGTCTTGAAACAAGTTGAGTTATTTTGTATTCCCTCCTATTTTTGTTATTTGTCATCCTAGCTTAATTGATCATTTGTTAAATAAATGTTGTTTTGGCTATTTTGTACATATTTTTCCATCATTACCCTCATCTAACTAATAAATACAATACGTCTTTTCATATTCACTCTCCATCTTTTCTCAAAACATCAATCTTTATCCTCATTAATGAGAGTTATTATTAGCAAAAAAAATATTCTTAATTATTGTGCAACTTTTCAAAACGATATTTATTAAAAATAGGAGGGAGTAATAAATTTGATTAATTGAGGTAGATGTAATATATTATTATTATTATATAAATAGATAACCCAAAAAACTCTAAAATAGTAACTAAAAAATAATTAAGAATCCCGCCTAAATCTATTAATATATAAAAAGACAATAAATTTTACTTGAAATGGTAACTAAAAATCAGTAAAAAAAATTTAGTTTCCCGCCTAAAAATTAAATTTACTAAAAATTGAGTAATTTTTTAGCCAAAATTTGAAAATTCTCGCCTAAATTAATGTAATTAGTGTACAGAATCATTTTGATCAAATATTGCGGCTAATAAACATAGTAATGTTTTTGAAAAATTTTGAAACATCCCGCCTAAATGTGTTTTTGAAAATTTTGGAAAAACTTTAAATTCAAACATTTAAAAGAAAAAATCACATACAGGTTTTTTCGGATACATTCCATTTTTTCTTAACATCCATATAATCTACCACATTATGAAAAAGTATCTACGTACAAGGAACAAATAACATATTAGGCTTAATATATTTAATATTGTCATAAAATCGTATTTATATGATTTTATTTTTAATTATTATGAGAAATTATAAATTCCTAAAATTGTATAGAATGTATATATGGTAAAATGCTTATTTTAATTTTTTTTTATATTTTTAAATTAATTACATCAATAAATAATATTAATGTAAATTAAATACTTATCATTATATATAAAAGAAAAAAGAATACTACTTTTATAAGTGCTATAACTAATAATAATGAAACTATATGAAATTAAATTTTAGAATAAAATAATATTTAAGCATTATGATAAATAATAATAAGTAAAATTATTATTTCTGTATCAAAAAAACGAATATATATTTTAAAATATTAATTATATGAATACAAACAGGGCAACTGGTTAATACATTGTTAAAATAATTTCTTTTTTTTTTAAAGTTTTAAAGTACAAACCCGCATCGTACGGGATTTTTACTAGTGTTTTATAAACACAATTTCCTCATCTTGATGGAACTTTCTAGAACAAAACCCAAACATCCAATTTTTTCCTTGAAATTCTCTCTTTCCATGGGAGCGACCTTTCTCTTATGAGCGATCTTTCTCTTTCGAGTGACCTTTCTCTTTCAATATGAGCGCATTTCTCAGGCTGAACTCCCTTGTCGAAGGGATGGATTCATCAATTCAAATCTTTGCCATGTTTTCTTCCCTCTTTAGCGTTGTTCTATTTTCCCCCAATTTTTAGGGTTTCATTGTTTCTTTTCTTCTTGCTTTTCAGGGCCTATATTTCTAATCAACGGTGGCTATTGCGGGATTAAGTTCAGGATATGGATTCAGATATAGCTCAAAAACTCAGCACCATTCAATTCTTTGAGAAAGAGGCAGAAGTAATTCCCATAGGCGAAGATGATATTAAGGCTGGCTCAGCGGAATGTGCACGGAGTTTGTTCGGGAAAGTCATAGGCCTGAAGAAGGCGAATCTGCTAGGATTAAAAAGGGCCCTAAGCCACATGTGGTACATCAGAGGCACAATGGTGATAAAAGAGCTCAAAGCTAATTTCTTCCAATTTGTTTTCTCGGATAAAGATGACAAATTGAAGGTAGCAAAGAGTACCAACTGGGTTTTTGATAACCAATTTCTGTTGCTTCGTCAATGGGAGGAAGGCTTACACCCAGAACATCAATCCTTCAAGCAGTTAGATATATGGGTCCAAGTCTGGAATGTACCCATTAATTGGGTCACAGAAGAGGTGGGGCTAAAAATAGGTAAAGCATTTAAGAAGGTTAAGGACGTTTCTATTCCTCAGAGCGGACAACTAGCAAGCAAGTGTATCAGACTGCTGGTCACGATTGACCTAGAGCACCCTATTCTCAGGTTTGTAACAATTCAACTAGGAGACAAAAAAATAGCCATTGAACTGAAATACGAAAGATTGGTGGGTCTATGCTTCTACTGTGGAATTATTGGCCACCAAGACAAGACCTGTGAGAAAAGGAAGGAGTATATAGAAAACGAAAGATTAGTGGTGGGACTCTTCGGTGAATGGCTCAAAGCAACTGACTTCTACTATACACCCAACACCAATCACTCCAACTCCAATCAAGACTCACCATCACCTCATGCCAGCCAAAACAACCCAGCCGACCAGAAACAACCATATACAAACTTTCAGCCTCTCACCATCCCCTCTTTCCAAGACAACAATCCAGAAAACCCAACACAACCAAGCACAAATTTCCCAAACCAAATACCTACCAAATCTCCAGTAACCATGATAACCCCAGCAGATAAGGCTAGCTCCTCCAAAATGCAACCAACTTTACTTCCCTCTACACCTATAGAACCTCAACCAACTGCCCACACTCTTGCTATACAAGGAGAAAAAATGTCAGTGGTGGAAAGCCTTCACCCAATTGAATTACAGCCTATAGCAGTAGACCTTTGTATGGAGGATGTGGAAGGGCACGCTCAAGCTCAAGATAACACACAGACTTTAATCATCAACAGAAGAGGCTGGAAAAGGAAATCTCCAAAAACCGAAGGGGAAACCTCACAATGTCAACCACTTGCTGCTGGAGGTGAGAAAAGGAAAGATGCTCCTCAGGAAGATGCAGATGCAGAGGCCGAGGACATCTCTCTCATGAGCAAGAAAGGTAGCAAGAAACAAAAAATGGAATCTGATAGGGTGGAGAAGGCCAGCCCAAATTGGCCCCAACCCCCTAAATGAATGCAGCGGTGTGGAATTGTAGAGGGCTGGGTGGGCCCTCTACAATTTCCCAAATCAAAGAAGTCTGTAGACTTCACCACCCAACCTTCTTATTTCTTTCTGAAACAAAAAAAAAAAAAAGAAAAATATGTACATACAGTTTCTAAAAACTTAGGGTTAGGGGAGAGATGGGTAGTTGTTGACCCAGTGGGCAAGAGTGGGGGCCTTTTCTTGGGGTGGGACCAGTCTGTCCAAATCATTGCCATCACTAAAAATTCATTTTGTTTCCAAGTTCAGGTTTGGGATGATAAGCTCCAATCTAGTATATGGGGGGTTTTTCTTTATCTAAGCACTGATCCAAACCTTAGGAAGGCCCAATGGAATTTTCTTTATGAGGAAAGAGGTAATTGGGGTGATAAATGGTTTTTGGGAGGGGATTGGAATGACTTGCTTGATCCCTCAGATAAGCAAGGGGGTAGGAAAAGATCTGAGGCTTCTTGCAAAGGGTTCAGGGATTTTGTTGCTGAGATGGGTAGGTGTGAGGTGAAACAGATGGATACATGTTTACTTGGGCCAATAGAAGGGATGGGGAAGGCTTTGTCCAAGAAAAACTAGATAGGGTTTTCAGCTCTCTAAATTGGGGTTCTCAGTTCCCAAATGCAGAAGTGGAGAACATTCACAGAAGTTCTTCTGATCATGCATTAATGCTTCTCTCTTTTGATCCGGCTCAACCTAAAGTCAAGAGGAGGTTCTATTTTGACAAAAGGTGGATTAAAAAGGCAGCAATCAGAGAGGCAATATCAGAAGCATGGGGAAAGCCTCAAACTGGTACTCCAATGTTCAGGTTTCAAGCCAAAATTAAAGAAACAAGGGTTCAACTGCTAAAATGGAGTAGCTCCTTTAAGAGGGAGAATTCACTGAAAATTGCAGACCTCAACATAAAGTTAAAAGAGCTAAATGATCAAGGAGGGGAGAGGGATTGGCAATTGTGGAGAAAACTTAAGGATAATTTGGATAAGGCCAATGAAGAAGAAGAACATTACTGGAAGCAAAAGGCAAGGTCCAATTGGCTCAAAAATGGAGATAGAAATACCAGTTATTTTCATGCAGCAGTTAGAGAAAGAAGGGCAGTGAACAAAATATCAAGATTAATGACAGAAGACAGAAGAATATGCCAAAGCAAGGGTGAGATTGTGGACTGCCTCAATGAGTTCTACTCTAGTCTATTCTCCACTCAAGGATCCCAGAATGGTGCTGAGCTTCTAGAGGTCATCCCTGAATCCATATCAGAAGAACTTAATTCAGAGCTTGTGGCAGCAGTTGGTGAGGATGAAATTAAATAGGCCATTTTCAGTATTGATCCCAACACAGCCCCTGGTCTAGATGGTATGACCTCCTCTTTTTTTCAAACATTTTGGTCAATTGTCAAATCTGATTTCTGTGCTTTGGTTTATAGTTTCTTTGATTCTGGTCAATTGCTTAAAAGTCTAAATCACTCCTTATTTCCCAGATTCCCAAATGTAATAATCCTGACCTGGCTTCTCAGTACAGACCTATTAGTCTTTGTAGTGTAACCTACAAAGTTATTTCCAAAATTCTTGCTAAGAGACTAAAAGCTTGCTTGCCAATGTGTATAAGTGAGAATCAATCAGCTTTTGTTGCAGAAAGGCAAATTCTTGATAATGTTCTTATAGCCTCTGAAGCTATTCACTTTCTGAACAGACATAGGAGTGCAAGAAAGCCTATATGGCTGTTAAGTTAGACATGTCAAAAGCCTTTGATAGGCTTGAGTGGGACTGTATTAAACTTGTGTTACTCAAATTTGGTTTTCACCCCACCTTTGTTAAATGGATCATGGCATGTTTAACTTCCACATCCTTTTCTTTTAATCTTAATGGTGAAGTTTGTGGCTTTTTGACACCCTCCAGAGGGATTAGACAAGGTGACCCTCTGTCCCCTTATATTTTCATCTTAGTGTCTGAAATTCTATCTAGGCAGCTCAAATATCTCTCTTCTGGTAACCTGTTTTGTGGGATCAAAATCTGTAAAAATGGGCCTTCTTTCACCCACTTATTTTTTGCGGATGATACTATTGTTTTTTGTCAAGCTGATACTTCTCATGCTAGAACCTTGTTGGATATGTTGGGGAAATTTAGAACATTCTCTGGTCAAACTGTGAACCTGGAAAAATCCTCTATTTTCTTCAGCAAAAATACAGCCCTCCATGTAAAAAATGAGATCAGTAGTGTCCTGGTAGGCATAGCCCATCACAACTCCTCTAGATATTTGGGACTGCCTCTGGGCATTGGCACCTCTAAAATTGACACTTTCTCATTTGTTACTGAAAATGTAAAAAAAAGAGTGAATAGTTGGAAAAACTATTTCCTTTCTCAAGCAGGGAAAGAAGTGTTGCTTAAGGCTGTGCTGGGAGCTTTGCCCATATATGTAATGTCTTGTTTTGTTCTTCCTAAAACTATCTGTAAGCAGTTGGAACAGGTTTTTGCAAATTTTTGGTGGAAATCCTCTGACCCAAAGAAGAAAGGTGTCTACTGGAAGGCTTGGAAGTGGCTAACTTTACCTAAGGAGTTAGGTGGACTAAATTTCAAAGACATTCAGTTGCTAAACCAAGCCTTGATTACAAAGCAAGTCTGGAGGATATTCACCAAGCCAAACTTACTGGTCAGCAAAATACCGAAAGCCAAATACTTCCCAAAAACTTCAATTCTGGAAGCTCAAAAATCAAAAAATGGGTCTTGGTTCTGGAACAGCTGGATGGAGGCTAAGGAAATTTTATGAAGGGGAATAAGGTTTGTGGTGAAAGATGGAAAATCAGTCAAAATCTGGGAACATCCATGGATTCCCAGCCTCAGAAAATTCAAACCTATTTCTCTAAAGCCAGGAAACTCATAATTGTGTTATGTGAGTGAACTAATGGACAACACAGGGAGGCACTGGAATGTAGACCTATTGAAAGAGGTGTTCACTGAGCAGGAAGTGGTGGCCATCAAGAGCATTAAAAATATGAAACCTGAAGAGAAGGACAGAATCATATGGGACTGGAATACTAAAGGAGAGTACTCAGTGGCAACAACTTATACCAAGCTGGTATATGAAAAATGGAGCCAATTGGACAAGCCAGAGTGCAGCATGGAACAGAAAGTGGGCAGAATTGTCAGGAGGAAGAGCTGGTCATTGCATATCAAAGAAAAAGTGAAGCACTTCATCTGGAAGTGCTACTCTAATATCATTCCAGTAAACTGTAACCTATATAAGAAGGGACTACTAGTTGAAGTCATCTGCAAAGCATGTGGTGAAGGCCCAGAATCTTTAGAGCATCTATTCTTTCACTGTACTCGAGCTAAAGGGATTTGGAAATTATCACCTGTCACCTGGGATGGCATTGAAAATGAGACTGTTGATTTCAAGGGCTGGTGGGATTCATTGTGCTTAATGGAAAAATGCCCTACAACTGAAGATAGGATTAAAATTACTGCTTACCTGCTTTAGGAGATTTGGAAAGCAAGAAATCAGTGGGTGTTTGAAAAAGTCCAGAGACCAGCTAAGGAGGTGGTGAGGTTTGCTTTGGATGACTAGCATGAATTCTCTGACAAGGCAGCAACTTAAAACTGGAGACCAGCTAGGTTCCTTGAGCGATCAGTGGTTGATTTTCAGTTTTGGGGTGTTCTCTTGTTTTTTAATGGCTGTGCATTGTGGGTTTGGTGTAGTCCTTGGGTGTTCTCTTGTTTATTAATGGCTGTGAATTGTGGTTATGGTGTTTGTTCTAGACAGTGGTTTGGTTAGTTTTTGCTGCTCGTTTTTTGCTTACTGTATTGGGTAGTCTCTGTAGTTTTGTCTCTGCTGTCTAATATTAGCTTGTTTGATTTTAGGACACCTTTTGGTGATCCTCCAGTGTAGGAGCTATCCTTCATATGGGCTAGTATGCTCACGAACCTTGTACATTTTTCAGTTTTAATTCCATCTATCGTTTCGATAAAAAAAAAAACCCAAACATCCGCTAATTAAAAACAAGACAACAATTCTTTAAGCTGTCTAATTCGCAGCAATAAATACTTCACCACAGCCAACTCAAAATCAGCTCCGTCATTTTCAACTAAACCCAAAAAATGGAGAAACCAAAATCAGCAGCACCCTCACCACCGTCACCGCCACATGCAGCCACCGCCAACGGCCGTTCACTCGATAACTTAAAATCGCTGCTAATAAAATGCGCCAATGCCTCTGGAAAATCGCTCACTCCTCCACAGAAAGCCTTCATCGATTCACGCATCCAACAAATTTTTCCCAACATCCACACGCCTGATCACCCCCCTTACGCTTGGGTACTTGCTTTCTCTTTACTAATACATTTTTTTTCTTTGGAAAAATGTCATCTTTATCATGCATTTGGTGATTTTTTTTACTTACCCTTTTGAACCTCTGTTTCTTTGTGGGCTGATTGTTGATTTTTTTGTTAAGGCTTGGGCTGATGAGGATTTTTTCTTGGGTTATTTTATTCTCACCTATTGCATGTTGAAACTGATTTAACTCTATCTCTTACATTTAGCTTTATATTACCATTTTCTCCCAATCCCCAAAATAGAAAAGATAATCAGTGCTGATTCTGACCCATTGGTTGGCTTCTTTTCACTCATCCTATCTTTTACCAGGAAATAGTTTGATAAGAAACAAATTTTTATACTCTTATGTTGCTTTTTTTATGCACCTTTACATTATTGGAGCATTTAATGTGTATGGTCTTTGAGAACATGCTTTGCTAGATGAAGATATTAATTCTTTGGTCTGAAGATGGGAAATTGTGGGTTGTGCTTTCTACCTGCTAGTAATGCTTTACCTGTTTACTCTATAAATTGATGAAAAGTTAAAAATAATGTGACAGATGATCGAGAATGCGATTAGACAGTTGAACGAGAAAGGAGGTTCTAGTGAGGAATCAGTATCCAAGTTCATCCTAAAAGAACATCAAGACTTGCCATTTGCACATACTGCTTTGCTTAAGCACCACCTGGAAAAATGTGTCGATCTTGTTAAAAGTCACAACGGATGTTACTCCATCGGTAAATCAAGCCCAAGCCCAAGCCCAAGCCCAAGCCCAAGCTCTGACCCCAGTTATTGCTTTAGTCATGCATATGAATCTAGCTCCAGTGAGAGTTTCAGCCCAAAGAAGGGTAAATGCATACAGAAGAAGAAGAAGAGAAAGAATAGAAAAAAGACTCGAAATGCAAGAAAAATTGTAACCAATCAGAATTCAGGCAGGGCCTGTCAAGTGAGTGTTGATCAAGAAAATGAGCATCCTATTGAGTGTGTAGCACTAGAAAATATTGTCTTCATTGACATTGGGGCTTCTGATGGTGAGAACAGAGCTGATGGAGAAAGGATTGAGTGGTTACAAAACCAAGACAAAGGCTCAGTGGCTGATGACATTCCTTTGTCTCGTAGGAAAAAGTGGATTTCTGTGAGAAAGAATTTTGAGCAAAACAAGAAAGTTGTTCGTCCGAGACGTATGACTGAGGCTGGAAAAAGACGAGGTAGAACTCGTAAGAGAGATATGCCGCATGAAGAATGTGGAAACAATAACAATATGGTACCCAAACACTATTTATTTTACTTTAATTTTGAAGTTTTTAGTGTTTCAAAGAAAATATACTGTCTGGAAACAATAATAATATGGAACACAAAGACTATTTTACTTCAAAATTTTAGTTTTTAGTGTTTCAAAGAAAATGTACTGTCCAAAATTTTAGTAGTGGTAACTGGTTTTATTAAATTTGTTTTTGGTTCAATACCTTACTTACACCCATCTATTTTTACTGTAAAGTTTAGTCTCATTACCTGGAAAAAAAAGGTGGAAATCCCTCAAGAACAATATCTCTTATGTAATTTATGTGTATGATTTGTAGTTAGGATAACCTTAAACAAATGATGCTTTTTGTGTTGTGAAGTGGAATTGAATGGGGTTGAGCTAATGTATTATTTGGTTTTGTGATGGCAAACAAGATTGTTCAAGCGGAAGGAGACGAAGACACACTAGACAAACTCATTGAAGAGGTTTACGCAGAACTCAAGGGAAATCGATATCAACCAACTCAACTCAATCAAATGTACGAAATCATTGATTTGGAAACAACGGAACCGGAATGCCATCTTCTTACTGATGAGGCTATCAACAATCAATTTCAACAAGGACAAGAAGCTAATGAGATTGGTCAAGAATTACGACTGGAAAAGGGAGAAATCGAAATAATTGGCCAAATCAATACGCTCGATAAAATTGATTTGCAGTCTCATGATTGAAGAAGAAAACCAGGATGTCGAGATCTCAAAAACTGAAGATGATTCTTCAAAAGAGTCGGGTGAACCAAAATCATGCACGCATACATCAACTAGACAACAAAGAAGCAAGTAAGGGTCAATGAGCTCAACTGATGAAGGAATGAGATAGATTAACATTTAAAACTGATGTTCAACCAGGCAGTGGAAAAGATCCAATCACAATCAACAAATACAAGAAACAGAAGACATATTTGATTTGGTGTTTCTCTAGAAACTAATCAGCATCATTAATTAAGGCCACAGCCTTTCCAGAAACAACTCCAAAGAGGTTGCAAATGGAGCTCAGTCATTGGCTGCAGAAGATCTAAAAGGTATGGCTAATAAGTTAAGGGACCGCTAAGTGAAAATTACAGATTTAAGTTGATTACCAAAAATTCTGAGTGAGGTTTACATCTACTTAGCAAATACCTCTTAGAATAATTATGGACTTTGTATACTCCTAGATTGTACTTTGTATATCCTTGGTAATGCTGGCTTTTTGCATCCTCTTGTATTTTTTTTTTTTATACTAAACATTTGAATCCTTTTGTAACTAGCATAATTATGTGCTTTCGTGTGGATCAAATCACTCAACAAAGTTATACAATGATCTAGAAAATTCAATGCCAGAGGCCATTTTTCTGCGGAAATAAAAAAATGAGAAAAATTTTAGAATTTTATCAGATGTAATGGCGTTTGGAGGCGGGTTTGTGATAGTTAGCCAAATGAGCAATCAGTGGGAAAAAGCAGAGCTCAGCCTAAATAGGCCAAGAAAAATCTCAACTTTTTCCACTGAAAAAAAAACCCATAGCCAAGCACAAAACCGTACTATGATGCCATCATCAATGTAAGGGCTTAGAAATTGAAGGGCCACCAGCAGAAAACCTGCCGATATTTACAGAGCTACCAACAAGAAACTGTTCAAGCTCTCCCCTTTTGGCATTTCAGCCCTAAAATTTGAACCCATAATCGCTTGAAATCGAAAAATACATCAGCATGTACAACAGATTGGAAGGAAGTAGAGAATTCTCGTGGAGGCGAGAACTATAAACCCTACTCAGTGGAGGCTGGAGATTAATAATTTAGGCTGTATTTATAGAGTACATATCGAAACGGGTTTGGGCCCTCGGTCTGGGCCTGTGTTGAGCACATTGGGGCGGAATTGAACTCGTGAGATTTGAGGCGACGTCCATTTCTATTTGAGAAATTTACACTCTTTAAAACAGGGTACATAAATAATATTAAATTTACGAGCACAAAATCTTTTCATCATAAATATGTTCTTTAATAATTAACATAATTTAAAAGGTCAGGTTGTTAATTAGAGCCTGATTAACCGTTAATTGTGTTTAATTATATTTAATTAAGGTAGATGTTATAGTCAGTTTTAAAAACAAGAAACAACTTCACTCAATTAATATATTGCATGATTTTCGAGGAACGTGCATATCCATCACTTCTACCGTCCACGGTAAAGCAAGAAAAGAAATCAATTCCTCTCTCTCTCTCTCTCTTCATATATCGGTCATTGTGTACAGAAAAAAAAAAAAATCATCTCTCATCTATCATAGACAAAAAACACCGAACTCATCTCAACCAAAATCGAAGCAGAATCTCCGGCCGGGGGTTGTGGCTCGACGGATCGACTGAAGGCGTGGGTAGCCGCCAGCAGCATGCAGAGGCAGAAGACTTGGCCATATGAAGCAGAAGGAAGAATCGAAGCCAAATATCCGGGTGAATCTTTGGCCGACATCCACTGTCATATGAAAAAGAAGACTTGGCCATACAAATCGGACGGCTGCCACTTCATGTCCCTCCCCTTCATCCGGAAAACTCGCGCTAGGAGCAGCAACACCATGAGCCGTCGACGGTTCTCCGAGCGAACAGCCTGCCATCACGGGCCCAGCCGAGTCGAGTTCCTTACAGCAGCCCTGTCCGCCATCACCGCCGAGGACCCAGTCCATGAGTCGACCGCCGTTCGACGTGGCAACCTGACCGTTTGTCGCCAGAAGTTTGTTCGAAGTAGCCAGGACCTGTCTGCACTTAAATGTCCATTCAAAAGAGTGTAGTAAACATATACACAAATTATACGTTAGTTATACACAATCTATACTTGTTTTTTGGAGTGCGAAAAGTTGTTGGTTGAACTTTGTAAATGTCATGTAAAGTACACATTTGTTGTTTATCTTATGTATAACTACATTCGATTTGGATTTTGTAGTCATTCGGAATTGTGAATTATGTTTTATCTCGATCTAGTGTTGTTTATATATTGCTTATCTTATGTATAAATATACGATTAATATTACAGAAACTATCAGATCATGTTTATCTGATGTATATATATAGTATATCTAAACATATATTCGCTCTGCAAGAGCTCGATGGACGGAAAATCCCATTTCGATCAATAACATAAACATGAACCCAAACCACAAATAAAACAATAAGTAAACACATCAATCTAATTTTGTCCTCAAGTTGTTCGATATATGATCACATAAATAGTGTGAAGCCTCTGGATATACCTGCAGTATAAACGAAATATATTTAAATAATTAAGACAAAGACTACAACAATATGAGTTTGTTTACTTACTGTATATATTACGTTTATATATCTAAGAGGTCAGAAGTATACCTTTGCAACTGCATGTTTATCTCCCGTTTATCTTCTGTATACTTTACTGATTCCAGCATTGTATCTGCAGCATGTTCGGTGAATGCTCTATAAAATCCATCTATTTCAGTTATTCATCACGAAAAAAAAAACACACACACACACACACAATTAATTAAACCTTCATCAGTTATTCATCACAACACGAAAGTTGAAATTATTAAAAAAAAGAACACTATAATTTCGTAATCCATCACCAAACAACAAAATTATCTAAATAAACATTAATATACCTTTAACCGTCTTTGGATCCGAGGCTACTTCATGATCTATTTCACAAACAACAACCTCGTTTTTTTTCATCCGCTATGTATTTTTTTTTTCTTTTGGTAATACAAGAATCCGTTGATATGATAATCCCGTTTTCTAAATTTGAATTCGTGAATTCCTGAATTATAGGTAATCGCGATTCCTATGTTTTTTCTTTATTTTTCTTTTTAATGTGTTTGCCGTTTTCTTTGCGGGGATTTCGCCTTCTGGAGGTGACTTTCAATATATGGAGAGAGAGAAACAAATCTGTTGATTGGTATCACAATCTCTTACAAATGTAAAAAAAAAAATCAGTAATTAATCCTATTTTGATTATGTTTCCCACGGATTGTATTTATGTAAATATATCTACACTAGGGGTCATGTATGTAATTTTCCCATTCTATTTCCAATCTGTTTGAAGTGTGTGTAATTTTGTTATGATTGGAATTATTTAGAGCTGACTTTATAATCCATAAAATCGATGCGTGACACGAATGATCCTTGGGGCTGACGATAATGATGCATTGGTTCAAGCCGTTCGAAGCTTGGTTGCAAAGGACTGGCACGTAAGGATCCAACACGTGCATCAGGAAGCTAATTGTGCGGCCGACCATATGGCGAGCTTGGCGTATTGGTCTACGATTGGGATGCATCACATAGCTTCACCTCCTATAGAATTGGGAGCATGGCTAGACCATGATCTTATTCTTAGTGTTATATACTGAAAGCTTGGTTTTGCATGTTATTACACATTTTCCCTTTATGAATGAGAATCGTGTTAGATTAACAAGTTCTACGTTCTGTTGTTCTGCACTTAGATAGGGTGGGTCGTCATCGGGCGAACCGAAGATCACTCTATCAGTCACTTGCGAACAAGAATAGTTGTTCACAACCTAGATGGACATGAACACCCCATCCGAACGGTTGTAGTGTCAACTGTACAGTTTGTCTTGACTGATTAGTTGCACTAGTACTGTTGTGCAATATTTTGTGGTGGGATAATTTCGTAACCGAGTTATCTGGACTCGGGTCGTCTCTCAAAGGAAGACGGTTTGGAGCTTCATTTGCTAGTTAGTAGTCCAACACAAAAATAGAAAATAAATTCCTAAACACTCTAATTCAATTTGTTGGATTTGATTTTTAACTAATGATTCTTAATTAAAGCGATTTAAATGTAACAACGCGAACTACGATTTCAATAATGATGGGGATGCTAGGGTATCGGGGATATTTGCTTTCAGTTTAAGTACTTTTATCTACCATCAAATACTCGAATAAGAGTGTCGAAAGACCTGTTCATTTGTATGATTATTCTCAACCACTTTCGTTTCAAGAGGATAATAATAATGAGCAAGTATCGAACCAATCAATATGTAGGCAATTCTTTTCGAACTTATCCTAAATTTAACAAACCAAGTTCGACCGACTAGTTTCTTATTGGATTCAAATCAATTAAGTAGATTAACATGGTGATTAGGCATTTAATCTAATTTGTAAAGATTTGAGATCCTATTCTTAACAAGCCACGTTCGACCGATTTATCTCCTCTCGGTTTAACAATCGGTTAAGTAGATCAACATGATGATTGGGCTTTTAATCTAAGAATAAGCACAACTTGTAAAGAATTGAGTAATCGACAAGTATGTAATTGAAAAAAAAAACTGGAGCATTTATCCCCTAACCCTAGCTGATGAATTTAGCGACTCATGATGAAATCAACCACAACAAAAGATTTAACACAAGCTTTCATGTTCATAATCAAATGAGGAAAACTTACTATTAATCTAAGTCGAGAATCAAAATCAAACGTACAAGCCAAACCAAGTTCACAAGAAATCTTGTATTCTTCAAATATTACACTCACAAATAAAACCAAGAAAGAAGAAAGAAGGAGAGGAAGGAGAAGAGGGGAGAACCCCCTTGAAGAAGGGATGCTTTGAAGTCTTGCACTTCACCCCCATTTATACTACTTCATATCCAACATCCATCTATAGTTTAAGGCATTATCATCACAAAACAAGGAGTAAAATGCTCCACAACTCCGACCACAGTGAAAGTACCCTCAAAATAGGCCTAATGCCTTAAATTGGGCAAGTAGTGGAGGGGTCCAGGCCCTAGCGCCACTAAGGGGGGCCCTAGCGCCGCTAGGGGGTACCTAGCGCCGTTTGGGGGGCCTTAGCGCTGCTAGGGTAAAAAATGAGCTTCAGAAGACCGCTAGCACCCCTAGCGCCGCTAGATGGGGTTGGGCTGCATGACTTTGCGTTTCGGGCTCGTTTGGCCTCGTCCGAACTCGGGATTGAGTTTCATTTTTTTCTACGCGTCGCTAACGAACCCCTCTATTCAATGATGCTTGAATGGCCAAATTATTCTTGAAATACAATTCTCTCAAAGCTTATGACCAGCTCACCAAAGACGTTCTTCGTGTGACTTCGCGCTTTGGGCCCGTTTGGACTCGTCCAAGCTTGAAATTGAGCTCCGCTTCTTCCTATATGTCGCCAATGAACCCTTTTACATAACCATGATTGCCTGATCGATGTTTGAGCCAAATCTATTCCTCACGGGCTTCGGATCTGCACACCAAAAACAAGAAAAAAAACGTAGAAAACCGACAAAATATACAAAAAAACCATAAAAAGCCAAAATAGAGCAAAACACACAACAAACTATAAAATGAACTAAAAACCAACTAAAAGACCTAAAACGGGGGAAAAGAAGAACAAAATAACAACGAAAAACGTAACAAAAATGGTCACAACAAGTACATTTATGTATTGAACAGGATCCCAGAGAGGAGAAGTTCATTTTATACTGATCGTCGTAAATGAACTAGGCCTCGGTTAATTACTGCATTCTCTTAACCCGTAAGATATTAAACAAGCAGATATGTATAATATATATTACTTTGATTCACATGGGTGAGGTTCAGTTCGTTGGATTAATATTCCTACTGTTACGGTCACCATGTGCGTTAGTTTGATGATGTCCCCGGAATGAGTTCATGAAGGATTGTTATGCTAAACCCTGCAGGTGGATTAAGTTCCGGCATAATAAGAATGTGATGAACGAGCGCTAGCTTCAATGAAATAATAATAAATTAATTAATTCTTGATTGTCAGTAATCGAATTAATTAATGGACATTATATCTTAAACGTGGGGAGGTAAATCGAGTAATTATTATTGGAGTCTCAAATGTAATTTGGGCTAGGAAAAGGGAGTGCAATAGTATAATGTTGGTGGCCCATTAATATTATTTAATTAAATTAGAGGAGTGGGCTTGATCCGTTTGCACCCGTTTGATCCGGTTTTGATCTGATCTTGTTCGTGCAACCCAAGACGTGATTTGCGGTCAATCATTTGCGGTTAACCGTTCTTGGTCAACCAGATCTACATAAATTTTAAGCCATAAGTTTTCTACGTCAAACCTTTAGATCCGCTGCGCATAGGTTTACGTTTGTTATTGAATTCGTGACTTATACATAACGAGATCCTTACATATCCTAACACTTATCGGGGTGTCTTACCCCAGACGAGTCCTAGCCTCATACTCCTCCTAGGCCCTTGGCCTCCTCTTTTGTACCGAAAAAAAATCGATGGAACCAAACCAAATCAATACTTCAAAATCAAACCCATTTTTTCGTTTACCAAAATTTGGTTACTGACTATGTTTTGGTTCGGTATTATTCTTTACTAGTATAATAACCGTGTATTACACAGGTACTTGTTAAGAAATTTATATTCAAAAGTAAAATAAAATAAATTTTATATTATTTTTAAATATTAATTACATTATTTTGTTCTCATGTTTTCTTTAAATTATATTAATATTATTTTTGGACTTAGGTGTGTGGATTTATATTAAGTTGAGATAATTTTATTTTGTAGGAAGTTAAAATAAATAAAAAATAAGGCATTTAATATTGATTTCTAGGCGCTGCCTAGGCGGGCTAGGCGTTGGTCGAGCGCCTAGCGGGCGCCTAACGCCTTTTAGAACACTTTTCTCTATTTATAATTATAAAGTACATAAATATATTTACTAAATATAATATGTATGCACACACATACACACACACACGCACGCACACATAAAAATTAGTGGCCAACCTGGTTTGCAAATTGCAACCATAAAATTAGACGCATAAAACATGGTGTCAAAATTAACAAACCTTTTAATTTGATTATTTAATTTTATTATTTTATATTACTTATTTATTTAGGAAATAGTTTTTGGGACAACGTTTGTTGTCATTTCAAAGAAAAGCCTGAAAAAAAAACTTAGAACTGTGTGCCTTTTATCTTATCTAAAATACGATGACTTTTTAACTTATTCTATTAATAATGATGAATATGTACTATATAACAAAGCATTTGGTTGATGCAAAACTCAAACAAAGTACTGAAGGACACTCTTGTTTTGCCTTGCATTTCAATGGACATAAACCCAAATTTCCCCAATTTTAATATGCTTAATTCTTCTGAAGATGATAGTCCGTCATCTATAAGTTCCTGCTATAGTCGAAACATGCGCCCCGTGATCTGTCAATTTCTGAGAATGCAATTGCAACCCCGATTCCAAAGTCTTCCATATCAACCGATGTCTTCTTTTCCCAACCAAGCCTCTGAACAACACTCTCAGTATATGTGGTCAATGGAATCCTTATATAATATGTCAAACTCATTTTGCATGCCTGTTCAACAAAATAGTTTCATGCCAACAACGATGAGTACAGGCTCACAAGATGCCGTAAGAGCTAGTACTGGACCAGAGGTTGAAGTCCTTGACCACATTTATCTTAACAAAGATATAAAAAGAAATAAGGAGGTTGAGCCAAAGGGAGGTGGAAAATCGTCTGCAAAATCGTGGACACAAGACGAGGATATGTTTCTTTGTCGAGCTTTCTGCACTATCTCGAATTATCCGATGTTGGGGCTCAACACAGTTCAGATGGCTTTGTTTGTCCCATTTTTGTTGCATTTTTCATTGTTGTTTTGTCATTCCTTTTCCCCCGTTTTAGGTCTTTCCGTTGGTTTTTAGTCGTTTTTGTAGTTTATTGTGTGTTATACTCTATTTTGGTCTTCTATGTATTTTCATGTGTTTTTTCGGTTTTTCTTCTTGTTTTTAGTGTGCAGGTCGGAAGCCCCATGAGGAAAAGATTTTTCCTGAAAATTGACCGGGCAATCATGGTTGTGTAGACGGGTTCGTTGGCGACATATACGAAGAAGCGGAGCTCAATTTCGAGCATGGACGAGTCCGAACGGGCCCAAAACGCAAAGTCGCGCGAAGCACGTCTTTGGTGTGCTGGTCACGAGCTTTGGGAGAATGGGATTTTAAGAATAATTTGGCCATGTAAGCATCATTGAATAGAGGGGTTCGTTAATGACGCGTAGGAAAAAACAAAACTCAATTCTGAGTTCGGATGAGCCCAAACGAGCCCAAAACGCAAAGTCCCGCAGCCCAGTCCTTCTTAGCGGCGCTATGCTTCCTTACCGACGTCAGAGGCAAACAACTAACCTGCCTTAGCGGCGCTAAGGTTTTTTTTTTTTTTTTTTTAGGGGAGAACATATTTGACCAGATTTCTCACCCCCAAAACACCATTCTTCTTCTCTTCTTCCTCCCCCTTCTTCTTCTTCTTTTTTTTTTGCTTCTTCTTCTTTGTTTTTCCTCCTCTCTTCATCTTTCTTTTCCATTTTTCTCCTTTTTCTCCTCTACATCTAAGAATTAATCTTGTAATTTGGATTCAACTCTTGAATTGGTTTGATTGTAAGTATTTTTCATCTTGTTTAATTCATGAGAATGATTATTTGGGTGGAATGCTTTATTGTGTTGAATTCATGATACATAGCTAATTCTGATTGCTAGAGATAGGGGATGATTGTTCTCGTTTAACGTGTATTTGTCGGGTTTGAATTGTTCGTTCTTGTGCGGGTTGATTTGAATACGAATTGATGAAATCTTGTTTGATTGATTGATATAATCGAAGAGTGACACTTCGATCTTGCAATTGGAAACAATTGAATGTTGATTAGTCGAGTTAGGGTTTTGTTAATTCTATATGATTAGTCAATTAACTCTCTTCTAATTTAATTAGTGACTTTTAGAACCGAAAGGGGAGAAGTCGTAGACTTAGGCTCGCATGAGGTAGATGATTTCGTAATTGAATAGTCTATAGGTTTTGGATTGAATTACATGCTTGTCAATGACTCGTCCCTTGTTACGAATAGTTATTTGGATTGGGATAATTGGCATGTGTCGTATGCTCAAGTTTGTTCGTCTATGTTCAATCCCTCGTTACGAAGAGTTATTGGGTGCGAACCGCTAGATACTTAAGTGAGAGTGTCAATCTAGAATAGAATAATTAATGTCCCGGTGTGCAAATAGTTGAATTAATTGTCCCCGACTCCCTAGCTTCTTTATCCTTGTTTCGTTTATATTTCTAGGTAGATTATTGATTTTTATTATTTCTTAGTTGGTAATTGCTCAACCTCCCCTATTTGATTAGTGTGTTTAGGATTTGTTTTCTTTTTATGTGTTATCATTACCAAAGCTAAATTCCGAACCGCCTTCCTCGTGAGATCGACCCGGGGAACGAATCTTTCGATTCGATACTCGGTAAAAATAACAATTTGTGTTACATCAAATTTGGCGCCGTTGCCGGGGAAGGCAAGTAGGATATTTGGTTTTGGTGTTGGTGTTATTTTTCGTGTTTCTCTTTATTTTGTATTTCTCGTATTTTCGTTCCTTCTTTTGTGCATCTTTGTATTTCTCTTTGTCTTTGTTTTGTTTTCTGTCTTGTTTTTCCTGGCTACGCGTGGTTGTCTAGTTCTTGTGTGCAGGGATTTTTGACCGAGGGACTCAATGAACCCGAACAACACTTTCTCCTCCCCGCACACACTTTACTGGAATAATGGCTTGAGCTACATTTCTGGGTACTACGACCAACCTTATTTGTATCCTTCCGAGCAACAATGGAATTCGGCACCGGTTGAGCATATTTATGAAATTCAGGAGCGATCCTCAGAGCATAATGAGAAGCTTGACCGGATTTTTTATTTTATAACATCTCAATCAGCTCGGAAAGAAGAGGCCGCATTCAATGAAAAACTTGATCTAATCCTAGCTCGAGTGATGGCCCAAGCAAGCCGAAAAGAGGAGGTTGAGCTCAGATGTGCCCGTTTGAGCAAGCAATTGGAGAGTCTAGCAAGGCGCATCGACTCTATCGAGTCACGGGCCAATGAGCCTATGGTTGTGGATCCACATCTGGTGCCCATACCATTCGATGAGCTTGAGGGTGACTTTTCGGGATACCACGCCAAACTTGATCTCATCTTCGATCGTATGATGGCCCAAGAAAACCAAGAAGGGGAGATTGAGCTCGGGTGTGCTCGATTGAGCGCTCAAATGGAAAATCTAACAGCACGTCTCGACTCTATCGAGTTGAAAGTCGACGACTCCCATCTTATGGTTGGTGCCTAAACATGTATTTCGATGTACATGTGTGAGACCGAAGAGAAAGATGATGCACTCCAGCTGGAAGACAATATTTCGGAGGAAGAGATTCATGGACTTGATCAAGAATTCCAGGTCACCATTTCTCGAGTCCCTCCTCCCGCCACCGAGATGGGGCATTCACCTTCAGAGCCATTACACTGTGCTACCAAGTGGGCCAGATTTAGCTCGACTTGTTCCATGGATGTGCTCATTATCCCTGAGGTTGATGATAGAGGTCGGGTGGAAAAATCTCTATGTCAATTACTGGGGATTGCTCGTGCCCATGCCTGGTTCCTCTAGAACACAGCCACCCGGATCCACCGTGCCCGCCTTCTTGCCACACTGCCCATGCTACCACTACTAGAGAATACGAAGGCGTGGCACGATTATCACTTCTTTTTGGATCCTGGCTGAGTTCCCCACAGGTTTCGTCACGCTAATGACGTTAAACAAGTGCTTCTTGGGAGGCAACCCAAGTGATTTACTGCTTTCCTAGTTATTTTCTTTTTTCTTTTTGTTTTATCTTTAAATATTTGGAGTTTGGAGTTTTTGTGGTTTTTCTTGGCAGGACGTATCGAGGACTGGGCTGAGCATGGATGAATGGATTGCACGTGAATGCTTATTCCCTTCGACGCTACTTCGGTTTGCACACCTTTTCTCTTTTTATCTTTTTGAGTTTTTGTTTCCTCCCTTGTGTCTTTTCTTTTGAGTCTTTTGTTCTTGTGTTAGCTGTTAGTATTGGTTCATGATATGAAATTGCTAGGTCCTGTATTTGACTTCCTGGTTTTATGTTGAAACAATGAGGACATTGCCTCATTTTAAGTGTGGGGGAGTTTATTTGGATTTTGCATGCTTATGTGGTGGACGGGTCTAGTTTTAGGTTTTTTGTGTTGTTGAGCATGTGGTATTGGTGAAGTATATGATTTGTTGATGAATGTTTGATGAAATTGGGAAGTTGTGATGACGGTTGTGTTGGTCATTGCCTCGATATTTGCTTGATTGCTTTGAGTGACATTTATTTACCTTGTGAGGTTTTGATCCTTACTCTTCTTTCTTGTGAGATATTGGTCATATTCTTGAATGATTAGAACTTGCCTTGAGTTTGATGGAAAGGAGTCGATTAGAGTTTGAAATTGCAAAAGTGATTGAGGCGTTTTGTTTGTTAGCTCATTTTTGTCTTGTTCTTGATCCCCAAAAGAATTTCCACTAGTAGCCCGTTTGAGCCTTGAGCCTTTTTCTTGTCATCCGTATATGAAATGTATTTTGTTGACTGATTTGGTGATGATTGGTGAATATGGTGTCATTGGTGAATGAGGTCAATTGGAGTTGCATTTCTATGGCTTGTCCTAAAAGAAAAAAAATGAAAAAATGAAAAATGAAAAATGATAAAAAATAATGGGAACTCGCAAAACGAACAAAAATTCTTACGTCTCGATCTTGTTAGAAAAAAGGCAAACTCCCTAAATAAAAAAAAAAAAAAAAAAAAAAACAAAATGGGGTTAAATTGTGATCAAACTTGATTAACATAAAATGTCCAATAAAGTTTGTACAAAAAAAAAATAATAATAATAAAAGAAAAAAATGTGTAAAGTATTGCAATTCGATTAGAGCAATTAGGTGTTGTATGTGGTGTTTTGGTTGGGTGATAAGTGTGTTGGTCATGTTTATTCCGGATGAGTAGCGGAGAACTCGAGTAATCTATTTGCTCGAGAATTGTGATTGTTTATTTGAGCTTATTTCATGCATATATATCCTTACCTTGACCCAAAAAACCTACAATACAACCCGTGAAGTCCTCTTGATTCGCAACTTTTGAGCTTTGATTGTTTTCAAGTAATTTTAACGATTGGCAAGCATATGTTGAAACTTGAATATCGACCAATTTTGAGCGTACCTATCACATATTCATGTAAGAAAATGAGTGAGGCATATAATGATATTCATTTGTTTGAGAGTTTGTCATTTCAAAGCCAAGTTGATATTTGAGGCATATGGTCGTACGGTCGTTGGAATTCGACTCGATTATAGAACAAAGGTTTAAGTGTGGGGGAGTTGTTTCTCCCATTTTTGTTGCGTTTTTCGTTGTTCTTTTGTCTTTCGTTGGTTTTTAGTCGGTTTTGTAGTTTATTGTGTGTTTTACTCTATTTTGGTCTTCTATGTGTTTTTCGTGTGTTTTTCCCCTTTTTTTTTTCCTTGTTTTTAGTGTGCAGGTCGGAATTTTCATGAGGAAAAGATTTTGCCCGAAAATTGACCGGGCAATCATGGTTGTGTAGACAAGTTCGTTGGCGACATATACGAAGAAGCGGAGCTCAATTTTGAGCTTGGACGAGTCCGAACGGGCCCAAAACGCGAAGTCGTGCAAAAGACGTCTTTGGTGTGCTGGTCAAGAGCTTTGAGAGAATGGGATTTCAAGAATAATTTGGCCATGTAAGCATCATTGAATAGAGGGGTTCGTTAGTGACGCGTAGGAGAAAACAGAACTCAATTCCGAGTTCGGACGAGCCAAAAACGCAAAGTCGTGCAGCCCAGTCCTCCTTAGCTGTGGTATGCTTCCTTATTGACGTCAGAGGCAAACAGCTAACCTGCCTTAGCGGCGCTAAGGTCTGTTTTTTATGCAAAAGTGCGTTTTTCTCAAACTTTTGAAGGGGGATGGGCATGAGGATCGAGGGGAAAGCATATTTAACCAGATTTCTCACCCCCAAAACACTATTCTTCTCCTCTTCTTCCTCCCCCTTCTTCTTCTTCTTTTTTTTTTCCTTTTTCTTCTTCGTTTTTCCTCCTCTCTTCATCTTTCTTTTTCATTTTTCTCCTTCTTCTTCTCTACATCTAAGAATTAAGCTTGTAATTTGGATTCAACTCTTGGATTGGATTGATTGTAAGTATTTTTCATCTTGTTTAATTCATGAGAATGGTTATTTGGGTGGAATGCTTTATTGTGTTGAATTCATGATACATAGCTAATTTTGATTGCTAGGGATAGGGGATGATTGTTCTCTTTTAACGTGTATTTGTCGGGTTTGAATTGTTCATTCTTGTGCGGGTTGATTTGATTACGAATTCATGAAATCTTGTTTGATTGATTGATATAATCGAAGAGTGACACTTCGATCTTACAATTGGAAACAATTGAATGTTCATTAGTCGAGTTAGGGTTTTGTTGATTCTATATGATTAGTCGATTAACTCTCTTCTAATTTAATTAGCAACTTTTAGAACCGAAAGGGGAGAAGCCGTAGACTTAGGCTCGCTTGAGGTAGATGATTTCGTAATTGAATAGTCTATAGGTTTTGGATTGAAATACTTGCTTGTCGATGACTCGTCCCTTGTTACGAATAGTTATTGGGATTGGGATAATTGGCATGTGTCGAATGCTTAAGTTTGTTCGTCTATGTTCAATCCTTTGTTACGAAGAGTTATTGGGAGCGAATCGCTAGATGCTTAAGCGAGAGCGTCAATCTTGAATAGAATGATTAATGTCCCGGTGTGCAAATAGAACTTGAATTAATTGTCCCCGACTCCCTAGCTTCTTTATCCTTGTTTCGTTTATATTTCTAGGTAGATTATTGATTTTTATTATTTCTTAGTTGGTAATTGCTCAACCCCCCTATTTGATTAGTGTGTTTAGGATTTGTTTTCTTTTTATGTGTTATCACTACCAAAGCTAAATTCCGAACCGCCTTCCTCGGGAGATCGACCATGGAACGAATCTTTTGATTCGATAATCGGTAAAAATAACAATTTGTGTTAAATCAGGCTTCTGGAGGCGAATCACCCAATACTACAATGAAAATGCTCAGGCGCGGAACTTTATTGAAAGATCTATGGAGTCGGCAAAATCTCATTTTTATGCTTTTCATAGAGATTGTCTAAAATTCAATGTGTCAGTAAATAGTTTTCGAGCTGACCAGAGGAGTGACAAAAATGTTGCTATTGTGTAGCAAAATGCATTAATGCTGGTAAGAGAAATGAAGCCTACAAATGGCTCCACCGTCGGGAAGTTTTAAAATCTATTCCTAAATTTCAAGGGTCATCAACGACAAGTCGAGGACGAAAAAAGTCTTGTCTGAATCGGGAGATCACACTTCTGGATCTGGCCAAGATTTGAAGTAGGGTTGTGATGATGATGAGAGATATGTGCGTCACCCAATTGCTCAGAAGGTAGTAAAGGCAGAGAAGAGAAAGGTAAAATGTGGCATGTGAAGTAACACTGATCAGAAAGCTGAACGTATGTTAGAAGTCTTTGGACATATTAAAGATATACTTGAAAAACAACAGAATGAACATAAAAATTTGGTTCCTATGGAATCTTGGAAGACCTTCTGAGAAATGCTAAAGGAGGACACTTCAACAATGACTGAAGAAGAATTATAAGTTGACTATGCACTTCTTGCTGAACTAGAATTTTAATGATTTTCTAATGATGATTGTGTATTGTATTTTATTTCTAAGTAGTTTGAGTTGTCTTTAATTTTAATTTGTACTTGTTTTTTATTTTTATGTATTCGATTTCTCCTTTCAGCGTGCTTTTGTGGTGCTCCAGTCAAGATGGGCAATTGTACGTCGCCCGACTCGTTTTTGGTATAAAGAAGATCTTAATGAAATAATGTTATCATGTATTATTTTACGTAATATGATAGTTGAGGATGAGGGTGATGAGATAACAAAAATGGTTCAATGATGAGCCTCCAGTCCAAGCACGACAAGGCCATGCAGGAAATTTTCGTCGGTACTTACAAATAAGAACCGAGATGCAAAGATCGACAAATTCATCATCAACTTAGGCACGACCTAGTTCAGCATATTTGGAATGAACCTAATTTACAGGAAAATAATAATATGGTTAATTTATGTTTATTTCATCGTAACTTCTACGTGCAATAATATGTATTTTTTTCTTTATTTAAAATTTTAAAAGTACCCCAATTTTTGCTAGCGTTTATTCTAATTTGAAAAAGCTCGTTTCAATTGTTTTTCTCAACAATCTATCTAACTCATTCTTATACAACAAAATTGATTTTTTTGGATACTAAACTAATTCAAGTTTTATTTTAACCGAAATAACATACCATTACTTCTATTTTGTTCGAGCAATGTTTCTTGGCGTTCGTTCTACTTCAAAAAACTCGTTTTCACTTGTTTTTTTTTTTTACAACTCATNCTTTTACCATAAAATTGAATTATTTTTTTTATCTATAATTAATTTCAATTTTGTTTTAATTAATAATCTATAATTATAAATAATGCAATATAGTTATATATAATTATGTTATTATTTTTATATGTATTTGTGATAATATACTAAACATTTAGATTAAATAAAAATAAAAGTGGAATTATAGTTTTAAAATATTAATAAAAATATATGAGTGAAATATTAATTATTAAAGTAAGAGGGAACATGTGGAACCCATAAAAAAAGAGGTTATTGAAGTTTATGTGTGTAGGAAGAAGAATGAGGTTTTGGTTGATGTGACACGTTGAGAATAAAGAAAGGAGGTTTGTGTATTTGTGTTAAGGCATACTGGTTGATGGGTATTTCGACTTTCGAGTGAAGAAATGAGATAATTGCTTGGACACCCGATATTGTATCTTTACTAGTATTCGACTTGTGCATTTGCACAGATATAAATAAAGTATTGTGAGTTATTTGTATTCATATAATGATTAATGATTTTTCTTGCACTTTTTTGCAAGCCAAATTTACAATTAAAGGAGCTGGAATATTTATTTTTTAATTTGCGTTTATCATATTGGATGTAATATATATTTTGTTATATAATTTTTTTTTGTAAATTATTTATTATTTATTTAGGAATTTCAAATATGTTTTTTATTTTCCAAAAGAAGTTAATTTAAATGTAACCACAACAATAACATCTAATCACGTTAAATAGTCAACACATTATATGGTCAGCTGTAAGTCAATCAAAAGTTTAAAATAATTTTTGTAATTTTGAAGTGATTAGTGTGTTGATTATATAATAATTAAATGAGAAGTTAAATAAATAAAAAGTAACAGTGTTTGGAGGGAAAAAAGTTATATTGCCACACATATATAATTTAATAGGTTTTATTAAATGTTCATAAGCCAGCAATTATATATATAGATTATGTTTTGGGCATTTTGGATGGGGCTTGCATTTTAAATTCTTATATACTAGGTAGTGCTACAAACGAACCTCACGTTCGCGAGCGAAAGTTTTTTCGAGCTCGTTCGTTTAATAATCGAGCCGAGCTTGAACATGTAATTCAACTCGTTTATTATTCGAACGAACACTAACGTTCGCGAACATAAACGAGTGTTCGTGAACAATATTATTTTTTTATAATAATAATAATAATAATAATAATAATAATAATAATAATAATAATAATAATAATAATAAAAGTAAATAAGCATTTCTTAAGTTTTGATAATTGAACTATTCGATCAATTCGAGCTAATTGAATGCTCGAAAAGTTGAAATAATTTCGATTAGCTAAACGAGCCGAACACGAACTTAACGAACGAAAACGAACATAAATTTAGGCTAGACTAGTAAAAGAACGAACTCGAACAAACTCGAATATTAGTCGAAATCGAGCTCGAACAATCCAAGGTCGGTTCAGTTCGGTTAGTTTATAATTTTAAAATAGATATCTGTGTTCACTTTCAAGTTTGAACAGACACATTGCCCCATTGCCTTGATGGTTTTCATCCTCCTAAAGTCGCTCAGAAAAAAACAGACCTCTGAGTAACCAAGGTAGTAAGGTTAGTATTCATTTTCTATTTCTTCAGCTTCACGATGACTGTTTTGTCTTGTCTTCTCCTGTGGGTTTTGTGGTCTTTTTCTTTTTCGCGTGTTTTATTTGTTGAATTTATTTAGCAGAGGAATTCTTTTTGCTATGTCTGATCTTAAAGTTAGCACCACGTGAGTTGCTTGCCTTTAGTTTTTTGATAAATTATCTACCACCTAGTTAGTTTCAGTGTCATCAAAATACCTGCCAGTTTCATCTTTATTCGGAGCACGCAGCAGGGGGCTTTTGTTTTTTCTTCCCTCATTTTAAATTTTTCGGTATTGATAACAGTAGTGGTTTGGTTGTAGACAGAGGGACAAAACTTTTTTTTTTCTTCGTTCGAATGAATTGCAGTTAGAATTTTGCAGACCGAGATTTTATTAGTGTTTCGATCCAAAAGACGTATTTCAATGTTTTATTTTCGATCAATTACTATTGTGCATGCGGTTGTATTTGAACTTCTTTTTGAGGGAACCAAATGATGGATCAAACATTTAAGGCTGTTTTATGCTTTCTAGTTAAGAATCCATCACTCGTCAGCTCCTACGTCTTTTCTTGCTAGGTTAAAACGTTTTTATTTGGGTTTATGTGATTCATAATAACTTGTTTTCTGTTTTAAACTGTCTTTGTTGTCCTAATGGCTACAGGTTGGGGATTTTTCAGGTACAATGGATGTATCATCTAGTCAGCTTTTGCTAGGGTTGTGTTTTTGTTGTTTATGGTGGTGACAATGTCGGATGTGCATATGTGCAATATGGTATGAGTGTTTTCTCCCATCTTGATCTTTTTACGTTCTCCATTCTCTATATGCACAATTGTTTACTGTGAATTCAAGAAGTCATAAACATTTGGCGAGCTTTACAAATAGAAAGCTGTACTGTGATGCTACTGATGCAGAGGTAAATATGGGTCTATTTTGATGATACCATATAAAAATTATGATTTGTTTGTAATGCTTGGAGGAAAAAGATTTGGTTTCTGAGTCTCTTCACCATAGTGCACAAAGCATCATCACGTTTTTCAAGTATTAAGTGTAATCAAATCGTTGTATTAAGAAATTAGGAAATGTACATAGATATGGCGTCAGCAACCTGCAATATCTGTCTTTATGTTTCATTGTATTCAGCGTCTTAGTGGATCTTTCCAATGCTTTTATTTGAAGATTGAAGATGCTATTTACATGCCTAGAGTTTGCAAGAAATTCATTATTGTCTTATTGGAAATTTACTACGTTGAGCCTCACGTAGAATGGGCTTAACCACAGAGTTCAAGCAAACTTTTGTAATCCTACTGGAGCGATTATTTTGCTGATTTCTCGTGAGCTAGTCTCAATGTGGTCATGTTACCTTGTTAATGCACTTTTAATTGTACGTGTTAACATAAATTCTTCCATTTTGATATTATATTGCACAAGAGTTAGTTTGTTACTTTGTACTATGTCAATGTCATATGTTTCAGTCGAGTTTTTTCTGGTGAGGAATTTAGTTGGTTCCGAGTCTCTGCTAGAGAGCACTAATGTGGCTAATATAAACAATCATCTCAGGGTATTAGTGACAAATGCTTGCGACATGCTGTAAATTTTGAAGCTCAGAGAGCATACAGGAACTTTTTAGGCAGAAACCTTAGGTACTTTTTGGCTGTTTATCCACTTATTTATTCTTTTCATGATCTTACATTACTCTATTTAAAAAGATTTGTTATTCTATGCAGGTTTGTAAATTTTATTCCACCAAATATTTTATTTTCATGCTTTAGATCTAAGCACAAGCTCACTGAGAAGTTGTTGAAGGGTGTAGATAGCTGTGAAAAGGTAAGTGTCATTTACAGTGATGGTTGACGTGATTTTGAAATTCATACCTTGAGCTTTTATTAGGTCAATATGTCTTTGACGTATAAATGCTTTTTAATTATCCTGGTTCAACCACTTTTTTGAATGAATTCTTTAGTAAATGCGCTCGTTCTTCCCTGCTCTTGTGGATGCTTTTTTGTATTGTTCTTGCTGTACACTGAGAAAGTGACACGTATCTGTTTTAAAATCACTGCTACCTTCAGAATTCTGGAAGTTCCATTTTATCTTACCATGAGGGAGTTTTGATATGATCTTTATAATTGCCTTGCAGAAGCCATCTTTGATCGGTTACAATGGCCTTGATGACTTAATTGTCAATGATAGATATAGAGAAAAGTTGCGTGAGAGTCTTAAGCTCGATAATAGTGAGTTTGATGCCACCTCGGTATGCAAAAGGTTCCCTTCCATTACTTTAGGTTGCTTTCCGACCGTGGAATTGTATGATGGGCCCGCATACTATTCTCAAATTCTTGAAGAATGCGATGCAAATTGGTTGGATCAAGAATGTATGTACAAAGATCTGCATTCTTTGTATGCAGAAATATCTAATATGAACGCGTCATATATTCCGGAAGAAAAGGTTGAAAAGCCCACTACCTATTCTCGGTTGTCTGTTGAAAGCACAGAAACAACAAATACTTCACAGTCGACTGCAGATAATGCTGTGCTTGAGATCCAACAAGCTGCAGCTTCAGTTGCAGAAATTCTTGATAAATCTATCAACTGCTTGCCCGGGCTGACCAAACGCCAGCTCAGTCAGCTGGAGAACTGTGGCTTTCACACGGTACGCTATCTTAAGATATAATGGATATTAACAAAAGGTTTAGCATAGTGAAAAAAAAAGAAACTATCAAGATTACAAATACTCTCCCAAGATTTGTAATACAGAAACCCTATTTTGTATCTTGTAAATAAACTGAACCTTAGGAATAGTTTTTGTAATTTATCCAGAGTTATTGAAGAACATTTCCTTTTGCTTTGGATGTTTTGGAGCTGATTAATCTGCTTTTCTACTCCTAGTTGCGGAAGTTGCTACACCATTTTCCTCGAACATATGCTGATTTACAAAATGCTGAGGTGGAAATTGTTGATGGACAGTACTTGAATTTTGTTGGAAAAATAAAATCTTCAAGGTAGAGCTGTTTATTGTACTGGATGTCTTTTAATCAACCTTTTGTTATTCATTTCTTAATCTACCCTTCCTTTTCAATTGTCGTGATATAGGCGATAATTTAATTATTCTCATAGTTAGGATGAAGATTTCATTTTCTTAACCTGATGAATTGCCAATTACTAGATTGATATTGGCGTATGGTACAAATTTTGTCGTGTAACTTCCATCTTGGAAGACTGGCATATCAAAAGCAGCATCTCGTGTTGTGATTGCCTTCAACGTAAATGAATCTCACTCATAGTCATTTTTTCACCCAGGGGAATCCGGGCTAGTAGTTCATTCTCATTTCTGGAGGTGATTGTGTCGTCTGAGGTTCCGGATAATGGGCCAAATTCTGAGTCAGCAGCTGATCAAGTTGAAAATAGAAGTATGAGAACAGTACAATTGCATTTGAAGAAATTTTTTCGTGGTACCCGCTTCACATGCATGCCATTTCTCAGAAGTATCCAGGAAAAGTACAAGGAGGGAGATATCGTGTGCGTCAGTGGCAAGGTGGAGTATTTCCTGTTAGTAGTTCATTATTTTTACATTTGAAATCACTTCCTGTGAATAACTTATACGACTGATTTTTTAAGGTGCGCGCTATGCGTATTACCGACCACTTTGAGATGAGGGAGTTCACCATTGATGTGGTTACAGACAAAGATGATTCGTGTGTTCTTGCAACTGGGAGGCCTTATCCTATTTATCCTTCGAAAAAAGGTCTCAACCCTGAGTTTCTGAGGGATATTATCTCAAGGTTTCAAATTCTGAACCTGATTTCGTATTATTAACTAATTCTATGTGGTTAGGTCCCCACTGATATATTATATCCTTAATTAGGAAATCTGTTTATTATTGTTTCTCCACGAAATTGGTGGCTTTATGATTATTTAATTCTCTCAATTTCAGCTATTCTTTCATGATTTTACCCAATAAATGTCTTGCCATTGTTTCTTTCAATAGTAATTTCTGCTTCTTATTTTATTCCTAGATGAGAAATTAATAAAGCTTGAAAAATGAATCTTTCGAAATTGTTAATGCAGTTGACTGGAAAGAGAATCGATCTTATTTATTGAACAAGAATTCGTATAATTTGACCTCACACCAAATTTGTATGTGGACTAGATTCAGATTGTCGCGTTCTCCTGTGTTGTTTCACAAGGTTCACTCTCGTCTATCTGAACTATGTATTCCTTCTCTAATGCAGTGCATATGTACATTTTTCAGAGCTTTAAAGACATTGCCAGTTGATCTTGATCCTCTACCTAAGGATGTCACTCAGGATTTTCAACTTCTCTCACTCAGAAATGTATGTTGACTGGTTCTTGAACATTGTTAAAATTTTGTTTAATAGTACATATCCTCGTTGAGGAAACTGGAACTTACATCTTATATAGAAACACTACTTATATGTTAAAACCCTCAGTTTATATAATGTTAGAAATTCAGTAGGTCTGGTGTCAAGTAGCCTATTTCATTGGCCAGACATACGTTATCAACAAAAAATGCTCGCTTATACCATAAGATTTCATATTTTTCAGTAACAACATAAAACAACTGTTTAACTAGTTTGGAAAAATTTGTTGTTTCAAAGTGCAAGTATACATTTTTGTTAAAATATTATGTCCGCTTGACCCCCCTGAGCATTAGGCTTACTAGCTGCAGCATTTCTGCTAGAAATTAAATCTTCTTTCCATGTGAACAACGCAGGCATATGCTGGAATCCACCAGCCCACTGATTTGGGCATTGCCGATTTAGCTCGACGAAGGCTTATCTTTGATGAGTTCTTCTATCTTCAGGTATAAAGGCATGTTTTTGTTGTCTGTTAACTCTTTTTATACGAATTTATTTTACGGAATTTTTTCAACGTTGTCCTTCCTCCATGTTGAATTTAAAATATGTAAGAGATATCTGTATTCTTGAGTCGAACTAAATATTTTGATTTAGCAAAAGTTTTGCCTTTTTTCCTACCTTGTATGTTAGTTCATTGTCTTCTGTAATTTCCAACTTGAAATGTTGTCTTTTCAGTTGGGAAAGTTATATCAAATGCTTGAGGGTCTTGGTACAAAGGTAGAGAAAGATGGGTTGATTGAGAGATACACGAAACCCCAGCTAAACGCATCATTCATGGAGGAGTGGTCCTGTATCACTAAAAACTTCATGAAGGTTCTTCCATATAAACTTACGGCCAGTCAGCTAAGTGCAACTTCAGAAATCATTTGGGATCTAAAACGACCAGTTCCAATGAATAGACTATTACAGGTTCTGGGTTTATCTTTTCATTCATTTTTTCTGGAAAAATCATTTCATAATTCTAAAAATCCTGTATCCAATTTACATGAACATTGACAGCTGTCGTACTCTATTTAATTTCTTCTCTCTTTCATTTTTCTGTTATTTTATTATTAGTATTAATATTATCAATATCTTTTGGCTGTAAATAGGGTGATGTTGGATGTGGGAAGACTGTGGTGGCATTTCTAGCATGCATGGAGGTCGTCGGCTCAGGATACCAGGTGATTAATTATTACCTTTGCTTCATATTTCAGTTCTAATTTAGCCCATTGACAGTACATAAATTGATCATATTTTCATTTTACATGCAGGCAGCTTTTATGGTTCCAACTGAACTATTAGCTATCCAGCATTACGAGAACCTTCTTGGCTTGCTCGAGAAAATAGATGAAGCCAGTCAAAAACCTTCTGTTGCCCTATTAACAGGCTCAACCCCGACAAAACAAGCACAAACCATTCGCAGGGTATTTAATTAAGGCACAATTTGTCCTTACTCAACTATTCATTTTCTGAAATTAAACTTACTAATTTCATCTTTTTGGTGATTGTATGAATAAGGGTCTGCAAGCTGGAGATATCTCTATGGTCATTGGAACTCACTCTTTAATAGCTGAAAAGGTGGAATTTTCAGCTTTAAGGATTGCCGTTGTAGACGAGCAGCACCGTTTTGGTGTTGTTCAAAGAGGTCGCTTTAACAGCAAGGTACCTAGTTTCCCTTGACTTGTACAGCATCGCGTATGTGGTTGCTGCTGGAAATTGTCGACACATGGCCCTTCTTCACATATTTGATTAGGATTATTTACAAAAAAAACTGCTCTTGAAGTTAAGCCTAATTAGAGGAGAAACGAAAAACAGTAAGGGTGTGATTAAATATGGAATTGATTGGTTTTTTTGTTAACCATAGTTAATTTTGAAAAAGGTAGTATGGCTAGTTGTTAGTGGAAATTTAAGTTCAAGTTAAAATATTATTTAAAATAAATTAATTAAAGTTGATTTGATGTAAAGTAGGAAAAAATGATTGGAAGTGATGATTAATTAAAATTATGTGAGTAGATGAATAGTGAATTAAAGTTGATGTGATGTGTAAGAATGATTGGTTGATATTATTTAGTTATATTGATAATATTGAGCATAGTATGGTTGAGTTAGAGTTGAGTTAAATTTGAGTTTTGATTGATTTTTTACTAGTCAAGTTTATATCCAATCACACCCTAAGTAGTTCATTTTAAAAATTAAAAATTAACCCCACAATCCGTCTTTACATTTCGCACCTGCTATTTCTGGAACTAAAGAAAACTACTGACACCAAGTATTTCATAGTTACATGCAAGGACATCTACTGTTCTAGATATTACAAATGGCCCCAACTTCTTGTCCTATATTTTATATTGCATCCCTCAGTTTTCTTAAAATGTGAAAAGTAGCAAGAAAGTGGGGCTATTTGTAAAATCTAAAAATTTTGAAGGGTGTAATTGTACAATAATTGATGAATTTAGCCATTTTGTTTAATATTTCAACTTTGGTGTTCTTTTTATTTGGCTCTTTCTTTCTTTTTTCCTCCTTTTTTCACAAAGTATTTTTTGCAATCATGCATTTTCTCAAATTAAATATATGTTTTTGCTTGCCTTGGGTGCTCTGGTTGAACACAATTGTACTAATTTTCTGTTATTTTAAATTATCATAATCTTGCAGCTATATTTTAACGTCATTGCTTCCCAATTGACGCCGACCAACTCAAATGGTCCTCATATAACTGATGTTGTCATGGCTCCACATGTCCTTGCCATGTCAGCCACACCGATCCCAAGGTCGCTTGCCCTGGCGTTGTATGGCGACATGTCCCTTACTCAGGTTTTTATATGGCTCCAACCAATTGAAAGTTTGTTGTATTTGGATACAGTGTGTTTTCGCCACTCTGCTCGTATTTCTACTAACCACAAGCCATATCATATTATTATTATTTTTATATCTTTATATCCTATAATTTTTCATCCTCGCATTTTTGTCTCGTAATCCAATTGTTCTGGAAATTCTTTCTTTTGACCTGGGAAAATGAAACTAATCACACACGATGTTTATATTGTTTCTAGATTCTGATGATCACCGTACATTTGCTTTCAGCACCTCAAATAATTTCCTCATGTTCTACTTTTTACGTGGGCCTTCAAAATTTAATGACAGATTACTGATGTACCACCTGGAAGAACACCTGTGAAGACATACGTAATAGAAGGAAACGAAGAAGGATTCGAGGCGGCTTACAAGGTAAACATTTCAATCCAATAACAGTTCCATTCTTTATGTTCACAAAGTGGTAATATTACAAAAGCTACAGCAGATATAAACTATAGTTGTTAAAACTAGACTAACTAAAATAAGGCTACGTTTGGATTGATGGATTTATTGAGGGATTTGAAATCTATAGATTTTAAATTTACAAGTTCAAATACCCATGTATGTTCGGATGATAATAGAAGTTGGAAGATTTCGAATTCACTCTACATAGATTTTAGTCATTATTTTGAAGGATTTTAAATGACTCTTTAAACATAGTTATTTGAAATCTATTGTTTATCCTACCGACGACCACACCGTCCGCGGGTTTGACTCTTCATTTAGATTCATCACCACCGCAAATCAGCATCGTCGATGCAAGCTAAACAATGGATTTATAATATTTTCCACAAATCCATTCAAGGAGTTTGAAACTAGAAAATTTGTATTTCTAGAAATTCTAAATCAAGGGATTTCAGATCTCTCTATCACGGCATTTGTTTATCTTTTGCAAATTGCACCCCCAAGTAAAAACATATTTTTTTGGGTAGAGTGTGTTTTTTAATGCGTTTTGTATCTTAATGCTTCACAAGATGATTGATAATTTGTATGGCTCCAGTATTATCATTATCACAAAGAGGTGTACGAGCATCACATGGAATGCCGAAATCAACTAATAACCATAAAAGCCATATAAATTTGAAGTGGTAGTAGCAAGTGCTCAAAGTTCTTCCTCTAGACCGAGATACAATTGCTTGTTTCTTGGAATTTCATGTAAGAGGAGAAGAACTAAGAAAAATGCAATAACCAATAAGGAAGTGACGATTAGATTACTCGCCCAAGAAGAGTTCGAGTAAGCATGAAGCTAAAGCGGAGTATCACGAGCATAAATCAACAAACACCGAGACAATGTTCCTTAAATACCGTAACGCACGAAGCAAATGCCTAAAATGAACCGAAGTAGGAGCACAGACTGATTAACGTCTCGTAACAATAAAATAAACCAGATTGCCCACAATATGCCGATAGCAAGAGGGGTCCTCAAGAGGCGTACCATTAATTGGACAAAGCCGCAAGTGAAGATCCCTAGGTGTAGCCGCTATCCGATTATAAGTAATACCATAACAAACAACAACATAACGAACAAAAAGATCTACTAGTATGTATTTGTATGTATTTGGACTTGGAAAGGTAATATCCCGAGTCAGAGTGCATCACCTTGATGCCTAAAATGTAGCTAAGAGGACCCAAAGTAGACATGCTTCTTGACATGAGAAATATGGTCTGCATAATCTCCCATAATCAACATTTCAATTTTCATCAACATATAGAAGTAGAGTACGTACACGCAGAGAGATGAATAAACAAAGTAGGATCATACGATAGGGAAAAACTAGTAGCCCGTATTACAGAGACACAAAGCTCAAACCAAGCACCTGTTTGAAACCATATTAAGCGCGACGAAGACGACAAACATGTCTGAAGAAGGCATCAACACCCACCGGTGTCTGTCTGCATATAAACTTTCTCCTACAAAGGAAAACTTCCTCGTGTAGAGCACCACACCATGAAGGAAAAAAAATTCTTCACATCCCATTTGAGATATGGTTCAAGAACGAATAGCAGCCACTACAATAAGAGTACGGAGAGTGGTCATACTAAAAAGAGCAAAAATCTCATCATAATCTCGTTCCTGAGTATGCTAAAAGCATCTAGCAACAAGACGAGCTTTGTACCCTCAATGGAACCATCTGACTTGGTCTTAATCATAAAAGTCCACTTACAAGTGATAAGTGATTGGTATGGTATGTGATGGTAACAGGACAAGGTCCCATGTGCTAGTTCGAGAAAGTGTAGCAAGCTCCTCAAACATAGCTAGCTGCCACCTAGAATACCCGAAGCTTCTTGATGGCTCATCAATAATAGCACAAAAGTGGAAAACTCGACCGAGAGTCAGACACAAATCATTAAGGACGGGAGCATCAGGACTGGCCGAGGCACTAGAGTGATGAGGCGGAAGCGTTATGGGACCTTTTGGATGACAAGTATAGACTTAGGACATGTTTGTTGGCAAAGATTGGATATGATTAGGCCATTAATCTAGCTTAATCTCACGTTTGTTAACCATGATTTCAGCTTGTTAGACTATGATCGGCCCGAGGTAGGCCAACGAGCATAGTCCGTCATTGTTTCAAGGGAGAGGGGAAGAGTGAGAGCCATGGAATCTTCTTGGAAGCACCCAATCTCTGCTCAACTTCCTATCAGTTCTCCCTCCCCATTTCTGCTCATGAGCTCCTTTCGTTTGAATGATAGATTTAGTTTGTTTTTAAGTCTATAATCATACTTTGTAATTTGGGTACGTGACAATAAATCTCGAGATTTGCAGCAATTGTTAATTTTGGACGAGTTTGGTTTTCCGAGTTAGTTAATTTTGTTTATGTTTTGTGGTTTATCAATTTTCATTTCAACCATCTTGTTTTATCTTTTCTCCTAAAAAAAAGAGAAGGAAAAGTGAGAGCAAACTTAGAGCAAGATTGCATGTTTTTTCAGAACGAGATCTTGTTGAAGGGAAGGAAAAGTGAGGGGGTTATTGGTGGATTGTTTCGTCTTCAATTTTTGTTGATATCAGGGTTTGGTTTCGAGCAAAATTTTGATCATTTTTCTTAACTCAATGGCTTTGTTATCATTGGAGGGTATAGAAGTTCAAGAACTAAATATGAATGAATGTAAATTCAAGAAAATTTAGGGATGAGATTAAGGGCTAAATTTGTCAATATAGGAGTCTTGTCATAAACACATGAACTAAATCAAAAAATAAAATTAAAAATTCAAATTTTAAATTAGAATTCCGGCGCCGAATCGTTGGGCCTAAACCGGAACCGGAACCGAAACCATCGATTCAATTTTCCTAATAATATGAACCAGAATCGAAACGAACTAAAAGCTGAGCCGGTTAAGATCTATGGTCAACTATGGTCAACGGGCTGAGCCGGTTCCGAATCGTTGTTATGACTAGTTAGGACTAAGGGAGATGGTGAAGGAAATAGGATGAATACATAGGAACGACGTAAACTCTGTAGAAGGAGATGACGTTGATTTTGTAGAAGAGTTATAGAAGAAAGGACGGTCCTCGAAAAGCTTATATCATCATGAGATATACGTAAGCGAGCAACACTAGCCTCGATAAAAAAATGAAGTTGCTGCGACGGGAAGCGTAGGACCACGCGAGAGAGGAGTGATGAGAGAAAACATGAAATGACAAGTGTCGAGATGGATTAGAGTACACGAACCCTAAGCCCGACGAGTGCCTGATCTCAAAAGGCCGAAAGGAACACATTTAGGCAAAACTTACCATTATTATTTGTAGAGGCACGGACAAACAGACCCCTTAAATAAATCTGGAATTATAAAATGCTGAAGTAGCTAAAAATAAAAATAAAATACCCTTAAAAATTGATTTGTATGACTACCATTTACAAAAGCGGAACTAAAAATGATCTAATTGTAAGCTAAATGGATTAATATATATAAACAAGAAACTGATGGTAAAAATAACTGCAAAAATCGAACCAGGTTCATCTGACAGAACCAAGCGTTTTGGATTGCCCTTTAAATGCATCTTTAAAGAAACTAAAACACGCGGTGCTCAAAACTCTTTCCAGATGATGCTTGAAGAATTACGAGACGGGGGCAAAGTATACATGGTGTACCCCGTGATCGAGCAATCCGAACAGCTGCCACAGCTGCGGGCCGCCTCAGCCGATCTCGACACCATCTCCCGAAAATTCCCAGACCACAAATGCGGGCTTCTTCACGGGCGCATGAAATCCGAGGAGAAAGACGAGTCCCTCAGGCAGTTCAGGTCAGGAAAGACACACATTTTGCTCTCAACACAGGTGATCGAGATAGGAGTTGACGTGCCAGACGCTTCCATGATGGTGGTGATGAATGCCGAGCGGTTCGGAATGGCCCAGCTGCACCAGCTGCGGGGAAGAGTTGGCCGAGGAGAGAGAAAGTCGAGGTGCGTTTTGCTGGGGTCGTCGGAATCCGGGCTGAAGAGGCTGAGAATTCTGGAGAAGTCGTGCGATGGGTTCCAGCTGGCGAACATGGATCTTGTTATGCGCGGCCCTGGGGATTTGCTCGGGAAAAAGCAGTCGGGCCATTTGCCCGAGTTCCCTGTGGCTAGGCTCGAGGTCGATGGGAATATTCTCCAGGATGCTCATCTTGCTGCCCTGGTTAGTCTTTTAGCTTCAAACTATTTCATTTTAGGCAAAATTGCATTTTTAGTCTCGCTGGTTTAACGCCGTAGCATTTTTAGTCCCAAGATTTCAACTTTTTGACTTTTGGTCCTGTAATTTTAAATTTTGTTGCATTTTCAGTCCCAAAGGATTGAAATTGCGTTGAATTTTAAAATCATAGGACCAAATAGCGAAAATGTTCAATTCTTAGGACTAAAAACGCCACTGGATAAAACCAACAGGACGAAAGTTGTAATTTTGCCTTCATTTTTTCACCATTGTTGTGTATTTTGTATTTTTATTTTTTTTTAATATTTTATGCCTGATGTGAACCTTGTGATCTTGCATTTGTCTTAGGGTGTGTTTGTNTTGGTTTGATTAATTTTAAAAAAGGTGGCATAGTTAATTGTTAGTGGGATTTTGAGTTTATGTTGAAATAATATTTAAAATAAAATAATTAAAGTTGATTTGGTGTAAAAGTAGGAGAGAGATAATGTGAAGTGATATGGTTACTTAAAATTATGTGAGATAATGAATAGTGGATTTAAAGTTGATGGCATGTGTAAGAATGATTGGTTGATGTTATTTAATTATATTGATAATTGAAGGGAAAATGTTCCTAGTACATAATAAATGTACATAGATGTGTAACACTCACATAGAGTCGGGTCCACTTAATTTTTTATATTTGGTGGGTCCCACTCAATGTGAGTGTTATGTACATCCCTATGTACAATGTTATGTACTTGTAGCATTACTCATATTGAAGATAGTGAGGTTGGATTAAAGTTGAGTTAGATTTGAGGATGAATTGAGTATAGATTGATATATTTTATATATTGAGATCTGTTGAATGGTGATCACTTATGGCTCCAATGCATGCTGGGCCGTTTTTACTTGGCAAATATATAGAAATGTGATTTTTAAATTTAGAAAAGGAAAATGACCACGATGACTTGAAATCCTCGTTGTTTTTTTGGTTGCAGAAAGTTCTGGAAAAGTCCCATGACCTGGAGATTTACCCGGACCTGAAAGCCGAGCTTAGCATGCGACAACCACTGTGTCATCTTGGAGACTGAACTATGATGCATCCATGTATATTTGTATTTATTGCCGTTCGTGCAGCTTTCTTCTAGGAGAACATCTGTTGTAAATAACAGTAAGTTAGCAATTAGCTAAGCACTAGCCTTTGTAAGTTCTTTTGTGTTACAGTTACAGCTTTTTTGCTGACTTAGGATGAAACCATGTTTAGGTGAAGCTACACTAAGCCCCCGAAACATTTTGCGAGTTGCCCCAAAACTTAATTGAAATTTCGCTGTACTTCATATAAAATGTTCAAATTCTTCACTTTGCACTTGAATGCGAAATCATGTTAACTTCTTACCTCTTAGTGATCCTGGAGAGCAACTGGTATAAGAAGACAGGAGGTTCGGTGTTAGATGTGTATAGTTTGAGGGTTTTAGCGTTAATGAACTGAGAAACTTAGAAAAGTTTTTAACCTGTTCAAACTGAGCGAATTAATATTGGTAAGTACAATTTGGAAGAAATGTGCAAATAAAATACAGAAACTTGTATTTGTGGGACTTTTTACATAAAAACAGTAAATGCGTTTACATGACGAAAAGAATAATTAAATTTTTAGGATTCATATGTGAGCAGCATGAAAGAAAGAAAAAGAAAAAAAGATGAAAACTCCCGAGTTTAATTAACCGGACTTGATTAGTCTAGCTGGGATTGAAAACGCGACATGGGATTGAATGAAAGGAATTAGAAGTGGATATGCACTGAGACCATAGTGCAGACTGCCGGCCGACTACCAAATGAATGATTACAAAGACAACCGCGGAATAATAGCTAATTTATATCTATATCTATATTTATATTATCTATATAATAGATCAATCTTTGTTACTATAATTGGCATAGTTTTAGGTAAAAAAATATTTTCATCTATATTTAGTATATACAGATCTGCTTCCCTACCCATGGTGGGCATGAAATTAATATTCTCACTGTTTATGTGGCGTGTACACATTAGACATAAGTAGTGGAGAGAAAAAAATATGTCCAATGTGTACATGCCACATAAGCAATGGGCATGTTAATTCTCTGTCCACCGTGGGTAGGGGAGCAAATCCGTTAATATATAATTAATATTTTTTTTTTATTAGCAAAGTTTATATATGAACATTAATTATTTTTTGTTTACTCAATTACTAATATTCATTAGTAATTAATTGACTTAAATAGAATATTGGATGATTACATATATTAAGATCATAATATTAATTTGAATGTAATTTGTTGACAAAATTGAAACAAAATATTCATTATAATTATAAAAATGATTTGATTAATTATATTATCATCTCATAGTTGTAAATATTAATTTTATTAACTATGTTCACCGATCAGAAGCACTTAATATATATATATATATATATATATATTAAATAATAAGAATAATTGTGTTTGAATCATATTAACTGAATGAATAATTTTACAAATAATAAAATTTGCTAAAATATAGTGAACTTAACCATAAAAAAAATATATCTCTATTAGATATATCATTTGTGTTGGGACTACTATTGAAAATCAAAATTTAATATATTGATAAATTTATTATTTGATGGTCGGGGTGATAGTTAGAATTATAAGTTTAACATTAAAATATCTATATATGTCATAAAACGATTTAAGTAGCAAAAAAATATAATTTTTATTATGTATTGGTTAATAAAAAATTGAGTAAATAAGATAATATAGTCAAATATCGTAAGTAAAATTATAGCATTTGGTAAAAATTGAAATATAGAATTGATCTAAATATTTAAAATATATTAATACACTTATTATATATGTTGAAAAAATGAATTAAGGAAATGTATAAAAAATATTTACTGTGAAAAAATTTTGTTTCATAAGACTATAATTTAGATTTAGTTATCAAACAATTAATATTTCATGCATCCAGAACTATAATATACGAAAATAAATTTTATGGTTAAACGTCGATAGCATTATGCAAAATATGAATTTATCAAAAAAAGAAAAAAAGGTTAGAAAATCAAGATAATCAGTAATTTTATAAGTAAACGTAGGTAATTTATATACAAATATCATATTTAAAATCTTAGATAATTATAATATTTTATAAATTTATAAATAGTAATATTTATATATTAAATAGTCAAGGCCTACAAAAATAAATTCAAATAATAAAAAATATTCAAATAAACTTTATATTATTATTGACTTGATATATTATGTCGGATAAAATTAACATATTATCTTAAATAATTTGATAATATTTAATAATAAAAGATTAATTTATAAATATGCCGTGCATCGCACGGATATCAACACTAGTTTTAAAAACTGAGGTGGCCCCAAATGCATAATTTATTTTTTAATAATGCTAACATATATATATATATATATATTACCATATATACTAGAGAGAGATTTACTTGAAACATATTGAATTTCCGCTTAAAATTTATTTGGGAAAATGACTGTCGAATGAAAATTCGAATTCAAGTTCAAAAAATTTGTTATTTTAAAAAGATATTGAGTAAACCTTAATTTCTGAATACATGGTCATAATATTGACCATAGAAATTTGTTACCATAATTGTCGGAAAAACAAAGGAGTATCTTCTTCAATTTCGTTTCACAATATTATTGGTAGAGATAATTTAGAAAATATATTTTACTAATCCTAATCTAAATATATATCAAATAACTTAAAATAATTTTGAACAGGACATGATCCTGCAATCCCAAAAATTATAGCTATCAATCACTCATACATAAAAAATATATATTGAATGAAAAGTTATACAAATACAAAATGATAATAATAATAATCTATTCTCTTATCCCCTTATATATTAATTCAAAATGTGCTGAGCCTAAGTGGCAGACTTGTATGCCTCGGGATCCTATATGGCAAAATTACATGTTTCATTATTTGGCTTGGGTTGATTTTAATTTACTTCCAATCCAAAATTAATTAGGTTCGGAATATCCATAAATATGTTGATTATTTATGTCATTTACATGTATTAATTGCATTGTAATATCATTTCTTAGTAGAACAATTAAATTGTAAATGTGTTGTAATAGTTCATAACTCCCAGCGATCGCGCCCTTGACAACGTGACGTGTAGCGGCCCGACAACGACTCGGCGATCGCGAGTATCCTGACGATATAGACGATCTCCATCAACGGAAATCTATAGCGTCTTAGAGAGACTGCTGCGACATAAGAGACTCAAGCGGTAAAGCTGACAAGTAGGATGTCGATAACCAATCTCAGCGTGAGTCCTCCCGCTGACCTCCTTAGCGCCACCCCAGTCTCGTCGGCGTCCACTCCTATCTCACCGGTAGCCTCATCAGCGTCCCCTTCTACCTCGTCTGTTGTTGTTTTCTCCATTGTGTTGAGTCGTGGTAGTCACAGACGATCGTCGCGCGTAGCCCAGATCCTACAGTACTCATATGGCAAGGTCACCATATATGCCCTCCCCGCCACCATCTCCGCTCAACCCGACTCCGACGAACCGCGTGGTTCAGAATTTCTTTTTCGGGTCGCAGAAGGAGTTAGGGATAGGGCTTGGTAGGAGAGGATGTGTGCGAGAGTGGCTGGACAGACGGGATGGTGGCGGTGGCTGACAGGGGATATTTTTTTGTTGAGAACATTTTTTTGGAAAATTTGATACGATTAAGGAACTTATTTGAGATTTATTATCTTTTAATATATTTTCACTTTTGTACATGGGAAAATTCTATAATTTAGTGAATGATCAATAAATGTACAATAATTAAATGCAGAATAATGTTAAATACGATGCACATTACCGCCTGAGGACATGCACATAAAAAATCACGTAATATTTTTTTACGAAATTATAGAATTTCATCCGTCTACATCTAAAATTTCACATTTCAACCAAAATGGCACCGCGCTTAGGGTTGCTCATTGATCAAACCAAATGACCGAAATAATCGAGTCGAACTTTTGGAAAAATCAATCCGACCGAAATCTTGTCACAAATCAAAATAAAATCAAACTGAAAACTGCCATTGAACCGAAATAATCAAAACTTAGTAATAATAGATAATCGAACCGAAATATATAAATTCAAACCAAAAACATTAATTCGGTCTGTTTCAGTTGCTATATTGTGCAGTCTGACAGTCATTAATGTGCAAGTCATCTAACATTATTGTGCACTAGCATATGCATTTTTAATGTTTTGTCCCACCAAACTACAACCGAACCGAACTAATCGGCTTAATCGATCGGTTAACCAAATTAACCTAAATAATTAAAATATTTTACTATTAATATTATAAAATATATTTAGTATTTTAATATTTATACTATTTTTGACGAAAAGTTATAATTAATATATATATATATATATATATATATATATATAAAGCTATACAAAAAAATAATAATATTTTCATATAGTTCAATCTGTTTGGTTATTTTAAAAAGTAAAGCCGTCATCGAACCAATATAACCGAATTTTAAATGTACAAGCATATAATCGAACTGAAGTATAAAATTTCAAATAAATACTTTTAGGTCAGTCAAGGTAGCTATTGTGCAGTCTGGCAAAAATTAATGTGCATTTTGTCTAATACTATAGTGCAATTATGCAGTGCAGACATTTTTAATGCGCTTATACACACGCAATGTTGTGCAAATTACTTAACATTAATGTGCAATTATTAATTTAAATAATTATAGATTTGACACATGAACTAAATTGTAATATAAGTAAAATCCATAAACTTTGCAGTTAAGTCCTTGGGACTTAACAAATTTTCAAATGAGATTCATATGTCCAAAATCAAATTCCCATCGTCCCTTTTAGATTCGCGTCGGCCTCATACTTGGTCAATCGACGATCGACTTCCGGTCTCGCCACTCCCTGTAAGATTCTCCCCGCGATCCGCCTCATATAGCTGCAGAGTCGATTGTGCGTGGTGGTGGGAGATGGGATGACGAGATAACCAATTTCATGGCGGAATGAATTTTGTGATGGCGGCGGTTAATTTTTCATCAGCGGTGGTGAGGGAGGCGCGACGACGACAAGACCGACATTACCGTCATGTTTCCCGGTGGAGCCACTTACGGCAGAGACGACGGCGATCTGGGAATCAGAGGCGGCGGAACTATGTTTTCTAGGGGCGACGGCGACTCAGTCGTTCTCAGGCAATGACGAACGCCTTGACGGCTGCCTTGGGTGGTTCTGTACGGCGCCGTGGAGAGGGTTGAGGAGAGGGTCGAATAGTGTGTGTGTGTGTGTGTGTGTGCAGTGCCGTCTCCAGAAATTTGGAGGCCTCAGACAATTTTTTCACGAGAGGCCCGTAATAGTATTTTTATTTTTTTTTAATTTTTTTAATTAAACAAATAATAATAAAAATTGTCAATAATAAATACAAAAAAAAACCCATAAATATGAAAAAATTTAGTAAACTAGAATACATAAACTTACAACCTTCTCAACTTCTTTTGTACAAAATTATCAATCAAGTCACCATAATCAAGTTTTGCAACTATTTTTTTTTTCAATGGATAACATCGCCAAACCATTCAATCTATCCTGAGACATAGTTGACCAAAGGTAATTTTTTATCAACTTCAGCTTGGAAAAACTTCTTTCAGCAGATGCAACAGTAACCGGGATGGTCAACAATATTATGTAAGCTACCTAGGCATTAGAGAAACCATGATTTAAATTTTTTACATACTCCAAGACTTCAACTGGTCTAGTTAATCCATCTGGTAATGCTTTTCTCAGTAATTGCCAAGGTTGTCAAAACCGGACCGGTCATCGAACCGGTGAAGCTACTGGTTCAATGGTTTATTAGTCAGACCAGTGGTCGAACTGGTCAAACCGGTTTAATTAATATATAATTTTTTTATTTATTTTATATGTATAATATATAATTATATATATTTATCATTAATTTTATAGTATGACATTTCTCAAAATAATAAATTAATAATAAATACAACCGACAATGTTGATTAATGTCTACAAATAATTTTGAAGACCATAATTTTTTAAATAATAACTCAATAATTTTATTCATATTAAATCACATTTTAAATTTTTTATCTTTGATTAAAAAAATAAAGTATATTTAAATTTATATGAGACTATAAATAATTTTGAAGACAATCAAAACTCAAAAGATATTATATTGCGAAACTTATATGAATTTTGTATACAATCATTTTAGATTATTATAAACATTGCACATTTAAAAACACCAAACAATTATTTAAAAATGGATAAAAACTCAAGACCATCTTCATGTAATATTCCCAAGTCTAATAATTTAGGTAAAATCATATCATATATTACATAATTTTGTTGAAAATGACAAATGAATTGGGCCAAACATAACAAAAATTTTCCACAAGTCTTTTAGTTTATAGTGCCCAATTGAGAGTGAGGTGGGCCTCAAATCTGTCCCATTTCCTTCATATCATCAGGCCTAGCTTTCCTCCCAAATACAAGGAATATATCCTTGTCCCACATCGGAAGTTGAATGCAATAGATATGTATATTTAAGGTAGAACTTAGGATGCTATCGTCAGGTTCAAGCAACCGTTGGGCCATGCGAACCGCCACCAGTTTACTGGTTTTACCGGTTTTTTTACCGATTTGAACGGTTTTTGACCGGTTTTTTATACTGACGGTTACACACCTCAAACCGGACCGGAGTACCAATCGGTTCCCGGTCAGACCGGGCGGTCTGGTCCGGTTTTGACAACCTTGGTAATTGCAACTTCGAGAATAGTTCAAGTGCATCAATATCAGAACTAACTTCATGTTTCAAAAAGTTCTCAAGTTCAACACATGAGTGCTTCAAACTTTCAACATCCATGTTTTTCAACTTGGCCAAGTTGAATAGAAATCCAACAAACTCTTCGTACTTTTGAAACTGCACAAACTTTAGTTGGAGAGAAGAAAGAGCATTATCAAAAATTTGAAGAAAATAATTTACTCGAAAATATTCTTCGGCCCCTTGAATTGGTTCATCTCGAGCATTTTCATCAAAAAACTTACTTTTGCGACGAATCCGAATTACACGAAAGGCGTCCATCTCCGATGCAATCTTCTGAGCTTCAACTTTTGCAGTTTCAAAACCGCAGTTTCTGTATTCCTCCCAAAAAAGAATCAAGCCTTGTAAAAGACTTATACTCTCACCAATGACCATATCATTTCTTTGGCAAGCTTTGCTAACTGAATTTACTTTATGCAATATATCAAACCAGATTACGATCCCCATAAGAAAATCAAAACTTTGAAGTTCATTGTCCGCCAAAGATCTAGCATCACTAGCCGTTGTTGCATCACCGCTGTGTTCCATTAGATGCAGTAATGCGTCTCTAATTTGAGGTGCCTGGAATCTTACAGCCTTGACGCTGTCAATACGACTCTCCCAGCGCGTATCCGACTATGACTTTAAAGTAATCCCTCTTCCTTTACGATCTCTTACAAAGGATTTCAAAACATCTTACCTCTTTGTTGAAGTAGAGAACATATAAGTCGTTGTATCACTCCGGAAAATGACTTTGCCCGAACCGAGCTCATCGCCATATCACAAAGAGTCAGATTAAGAGAATGACAACCACATGGAGTGTAAAATGCTCGAGGATACTCATTTAGCACTCTACTACTTACTCGTTTGTATTGCCCATGTTTGAACCATTATCATAGCCTTGCCCTCTCAAGTCACTTAAATCTAATTTCAATATACTCAAAATAGATTTAAGCTCATTAAAGAGGGCATCTCCTGTTGTTTCAACAACATTTATAAATTGAATAAAAACTCCTCAACTGTAATTGGAGTCTTTGAAACATCAACGCATCTCAATATGAGAGACATTTGCTCTTTATGGCTTACATCTGGAGTACAATCAAGAACTACATAAAAGTATTTTGCACCTCCAACAATCTCAAGAATCTTTTTCTTTATCTAACCCGCCAACAAAAGTATCAATTTATTTTGAATATTATGGCCAAGATAATGGGCACGTTTCCAGCCTCTGTCCAATCTGCTAAACGATTCATATGATGAACGCTTCTTTCATGCTCGTTAATGTTAGTGTCATATACTGAAAGCTTGGCTTTGCATGTTAATACACATTTTCCCTTTATGAGTGAGAATCGTGTTAGATTAAACAAGTTCTACGTTCTGTTGTTCTGCACTTAGATGGAGTGGGTCGTCATCGGGCGAACCGAAGATCACTCTATCAATTACTTGCGAACAAGAATAGTTGTTCACAACCTAGATGGACATGAACACCCGATCCGAATGGTTGTAGTGTCAACTGTACTGTTTGTCTTGACTGATTAGTTGCACTAGTACATTTATATATTGAACAGGATCCCAGAGAGAAGAAGTTCATTTTATACTGATCGTCGTAAATGAACTAGGCCTCGGTTAATTACTGCGTTCTCTTAACCCGTAAGATATTAAACAGGCAGATATATATAATAAATACTTTGATTCACATGGGTGAGGTTCAGTTCGCTGGATTAATATTCCTACTGTTTTGGGTAATATTATTATATATAGGATGTGCTGTTAGGATATTTACGGTCACCATGTGCGTTTGTTTGATGATGTCCCCGGAGTGAGTTCATGAAGGATTGTTATGCTAAACCCTGCAGGTGGATTAAATTCCGGCATAATAAGAATGTGATGAACGAGCGCTAGCTTCGGTGAAATAATAATAAATTAATTAATTCTTGATTGTCAGTAATCGAATTAATTAATGGACATTATATCTTAAACGTGGGGAGGTAAATCGAGTAATTATTATTGGAGTCTCAAATGTAATTTGGGCTAGGAAAAGGGAGTGCAATAATATAATGTTGGTGGCCCATTAATATTATTTAATTAATTAGAGGAGTGGACTTGGCCCACAGTTAGTCTAATTAATTAAGGAGCCCTTTTCCTAATCTCTTAAGGGTCCCTACTGTAGCTCTATATATACATCATTAAGCTCATGAGAAGAGTTCACATCTCACGTGAAACACGCCTCTCTCTCTCTAGATCTCATTCGAGCTTTATCTTCTTCTTGTTGCTCCACTGGTACAAGTTGAAGAAGGGTGTATTGAGTAATACAGTAGAAGATCTGTAGGTAAACCGAGACGAAATATATTTTGCCCTACAGAACTAACCGAAAGTCCGATTGAGACATACAGCATACCCAGACAACCGTCTCGACGAGAGATTTCCATCGCCGCCAAGATCGCCGGAATCCGACGTCTCACGCGCCCTCACACGCCGCCGCAAGCTCCCAGGCTGCAAAATTTCGTTTTGATCTGTTTGCATCCGTTGGATCCGGTTTTGATCTGATCTTGTTCGTGCAACCCAAGACGTGATTTGCGGTCAATCAATTGCGGTCAACCGTTCGTGGTCAGCCAGATCTACATAAATTTTAAGCCGTAAGTTCTCTACGTCAAACCTTTAGATCCACTGCGCATAGGTTTACGTTTGCTATTGAATTCGTGATTTGTACATAACGAGATCCTCACAGATCCCAACAAGTGGTATCAGAGCACTTGGTTTATTCGTTTTGTACAAAGTTTGAATTTTTACGGCTTTATTTGACAAGATGTGTTCAAACACAGCCATATATTGGATTATATTTGCATAACTCGGTTTTGCAGGAAAATAGTTAATCCCCTATTATGGCCGATTATGTGTTTGATGAATGTTGTTGAATGTGATGTATGGTTTTAAATTTGTTTTTAAAGCCTCGGGCATGTCGAGGAATTTATGGATGAATGTTTGTAATAATTATTCGCCCGGGGGTTGACCGGATATATTTAATTATTTGTTTAGAAAACATATACATCCATTCGTTGGATCTAGGATCGAAATATGTAATTTTGTAAATTATATTTTTCGTGTTGTGATCGTGTGTTGATGACCGGGAGATCACAAGAGATCAACGAGCCTCGAAGAATTAAAAAAAAAAAATCGGCGTTTTTTCCGGTGAACCGGTGGCGGCGGCCGGCGAACCGGCGGTGGCTGGTGGCGGCTGGTGGCTGGTGTTTTTGCCTTGATGTCCAAGCAGTACAAGATCAACCTGGATTCTACTGCTTAAAGAAGTTCCAGTTGAACAAGGAAAGAACTGTCACAATTTCCTTGTTTAAGGAGACTCAATATTTAATGGCCATAATAGTGGATTTATTTATTTATTTAATTAAATTTATTATGCCATTAAATTATTATTTATGCATGTTAATTAATTATGTTCTTGCATGGGATTAATTTAGTATTGCAAGATTAATTATGCATGTTAATTAATTATGTAATGCATAGGATTAATTTGGAATTGCGTCAATAAATTATGCATGTAATTAATTATTGCACTGGCATGGATTAATTTAGAATTGAATAAATTATTGAACTTGTTAATTAATTATTGCATTGACATAGATTAATTTAGAATTGCATGAATTAATATGCATGTTAATTAATTATTGCATTAACATAGATTAATTTGGAATTGTATAAATAGTTAAAAATCCTCATTAAATTATACTAAGTTTGAGAAGGGATTTTAAATTAAAGTTAATTATAAAATTCCTAAGGCCTCCATTTCTAATTTGTCGGTAAATCAATTAAGCTGCGGTAATGGGCTCCCCCTCGGGTGACATTGCTAAAATTTCATTGTAGGTAATTACCAGGACAAATTTCTAATTAGACGGTTAGAGGAAATCTTAAGAGAGGGCACGGGCCTCCCCACGGGGGACGTGTAATCAATTTTGACAACCTCATAATCGAGAATAATGGGAATCACTTAGAATGAGATTTATCTATTAACTCCCCACGGGGTCCCTGGATTTATTGCATGGCAAATGGAGATTGACTATTAATTTTGTTTGTCATGAATTTGGTTTTGACTTATAGAAATTAATGGGCCCTTGAAAAGTCTTTCTCTTACAAAATGCGAGTTTGTAGGGCGACCCACGTAGCATGCATTCTCACGAGGTGTAATAGATGTCGGTGAATTTAAGTTAATATTGTTTTGAGGATATCAATATTGACAGTTAAATTCAAAAGTGTTTAATCTGTAAAATTTATTTGCATGATTCTCAGGATATTCATCATGTCGTTCAATCCGTTGTCTGTCATTCTGAAAGAAAATCAGCTTACTGGTCTTAATTACATTGATTGGAAGAGGAACTTAGACATAGTGTTGACTGCTGAAGGTTATAAGTTTGCTATCACTGATGCTTGCCCGGCGGTGCCGGCAGCTGATGCTCCTGAGCAGGAGAAAGAGGAGTATGCTCGGTGGAAGAAGGCTGATGAGATGGCGAAGTGTTACATTCTGGCTTCTATGTCAAATGTTCTTCAACATCAGCATCAGTCTAAGGACACTGCAGCAGATATACTTCTCAATCTCAGGGATCTGTTCGGACATCAGTCTAGGGCTGCTAAGCAAGAGGCTTTGAGTGCTCTAATGAGTACGCGCATGGCCGAGGGCACACCCGTAAGGGAGCACGCCCTCAGGGTTATGGCGCAACTCAATGAGCTTGAGGTTATGGGAGGTTATATTGACGGGGAAACCCAGGTTGACATTATGCTCCAATCTCTGTCGAAGAGTTTTGATCAGTTCCAGTTGAATTACAACATGCACAAGATGCATATGGCTCTTCCAGAACTGCTTGCAGAGCTTCAGTCGGCGGAGGCCTTATTCACTCAAGCACCTCAGGTGCTAGTCGCCGAGCAGGCTGGACCTTTCAGGCCTCAGGAAGAGAAAGAAGTCTACAGGAAAGACGAAGGCACAGGATGCTCCGGTTTACCCATGACCGACACCTCAGGCTGTGGCAAAGAAACCGAAAGGAAGATGCCACAAGTGCAATAAGTCAGGACACTGGAAGGTCGACTGCCCTCTCCTCAAGAAATGTAACTCTTTCGTTTATGTCGTAGAAACATGTTTAGCGGTTGTATCTACCAGAACCTGGTGTGTAGATACTGGAGCCACTGATCATGTCTGCAATTCTTTGCAGGGGTTCCAGGAAACCAAGCGACTTAGGGAGGGAGAGATCACCGTCTACATGGGCAATGCTACGAAAGTGGCGGCTGTTACAGTGGGAGACGTTACTTTATCGTTTGATAGTAGTAGTTTGGTTTTGAGAAATTGTCTTTATGTTCCTAGCTTTAGAAAGAACCTTGTTTCAGTTTCTAAACTCGTTATGGATGGTTTTTCAGTTTCGTTTGATGACATGGTTATTATTCGTTTTGGAAATTGTTTCATATGTTGTGGTTCATTAGTTGGCAATTTGTATGTGCTCAAACCAAACACTCCCACAGTGCAACATAATGAATTGAATAATGTCATAACTACATCTAATAAGAGGAAGGAGTCTTCGCAGATGAATCAAGCATATCTGTGGCACCTTAGACTTGGGTACATCAACCTTAGGAGGATTCAAAAGTTAGTGGCCAGTGGAGATCTCGGTCCATTGAAAGAGCATTATCCAACTTGCGAATCTTGCCTGGAAGGTAAGATGGCCAAGAGGCCGTTTACGGCAAAGGGGTATAGGAGCCAAGAAGTGCTAGGATTGATTCATTCTGATTTGGGTACGTTTATCTATTGCACCGCAAGTCCGAATGCTTTGAGAAAAATTCAAGGAGTATCGGGCAGTTGTGGAGAAGCTTCATGGTAAATGTATCAAGTCACTTCGTTCTGATCGAGGTGGCGAATACCTCTTTGGAGACTTCAGGACATACTTATCGGAAGCTGGGATTGAATCCCTACTGACTGCACCCGGCACGCCCCAGCAAAACGGGGTTGCAGAGCGAAGAAATAAGACTCTTATGGAGATGGTTAGGTCTATGATGAGTTATTCGAGGTTACCAGATTCGTTGTGGGGTTTGGCATTAGAAACAACATCGTATATTCTGAACATGGTTCCATCGAAGTCAATTGACACTACCCCTTATGAGATGTGGAAAGGGCGCAAGCCCAGTTTCTCACAGTTTCGAGTTTGGGGTAGTCCTGCACACGTGTTAGTGCAGGAACCTGGCAAGTTGGAGAAACGTTCGGAAGCACGAGTTTTCGTAGGCTATCCCAAGGGAACGAAAGGTGGATTATTTTATAGTCCTGAGGATCAGAAGGTGATCATTTCGACGAACGCTAGATTCTTGGAAGAAGACTATATTATGAATCATAAGTCCGCGAGTAGACTAGTCTTAGAGGAGTTAAGGGGTGAAATCGATGGTTCCCCACCGAGTGCGCAAGTAGATACATGACATAATACTACAACACGACACACTGAGAGTGTACCAGTGCAGACAGTGCCTCATCCCAGTGGGAGGGTTTCTCATTTACCGGACTGATGGATAGGTCTTGGAGAGTCATCGGACTCGGTTCCAGGAGGCCTAGAATCGGACCCAAGAACTTACGATGAGGCACTCCAAGATAAAGATGCAGATTCATGGAATGTTGCAATGAAAGCTGAAATGGGGTCAATGGACTCCAATCGGGTCTGGGATCTTGTAGAACCACCCGATGGGGTACGACCCATTGGATGTAAGTGGATCTATAAGAGAAAGAGAGGATCGGATGGGAAGGTACAAACCTTTAAAGCTAGGCTTGTTGCAAAAGGTTATACCCAGATCGAGGGTATTGATTATGATGAGACCTTTTCGCCAGTAGCTATGCTTAAGTCCATTCGGATTCTCTTGGCTGTAGCCGCTCATATGGACTATGAGTTCTGGCAGATAGATGTCAAGACAGCTTTCCTTAATGGGAACCTACAGGAAGACATCTATATGGAGCAATCAGAGGGATTCATTGCTGAAGGTCGTGAGCATCTAGTGTGTAAGCTTAATCGATCTATTTATGGATTGAAGCAAGCTTCGAGATCTTGGAACATCCGTTTTGATGAGGTGATCCAGTCGTACGGGTTCACTCAATGTCCGGATGAGCACTGTGTTTACAAGAAAATCAGTGGGAGCGTGGTGGTGTTTCTTGTGCTTTACGTAGATGACATACTGCTTATTGGAAACAGTAAGAAGGAGTTGTCAGACGTAAAGGTGTGGTTGTCTAAGCAGTTTAATATGAAGGACTTAGGTGAAGCAGGACACATTCTTGGTATTGGGCTCATTAGAAACCGTAAGAAGAGAATGTTGTGCTTATCCCAGTCTTCATACATAAATACTGTCTTGGCCAGATTCAGCATGCAGGGTTCCAAGAAAGGTATGTTACCTTTCAGACATGGAATACCTCTATCTAAGGAGATGTCTCCTAAGACGTCTAAGGAGATAGAGGAGATGAAGACAGTTCCTTATGCTTCGGCAGTAGGAAGTTTCATGTATGCAATGCTGTGCACTAGGCCAGATATTAGCTACGCCGTTGGCATGGTAGCTAGATATCAAAGTAATCCGGGACGGGAACATTGGTCTGCGGTGAAGCATATACTCAAGTACCTGAGAAGGACTAAGGAGTACATGTTAGTTTACCGTGCAGGCAGCTTGTTACCTCTGGGTTACAAGGATTCTGATTTCCAATCAGATAGGGATGAAAGTAAGTCAACCTCAGGTTATGTGTTTACCTTGGGAAGTGGAGCCATTTCATGGAGGAGTGCTAAGAAAAATTGCGTGGCAGACTCCACCATGGAAGCCGAGTACATAGCAGCCTCAGAGGCAGCGAAAGAGGCAGTTTGGCTCAGGAACTTCTTAGTGGACTTAGAGGTTATACCGAGTTTGCCACGTGGTATCACCGTGTACTGTGATAATAGTGGAGCAGTAGCGAACTCAAAAGAACCTCGAACCCACAGGGCAAGCAAACACATAGAGCGCAAATACCATCTGATTCGGGATATCGTTGGTAGAGGAGACGTTGATGTTGCCAAGATTGCGTCAGAGGACAGCCTAGGTGATCCTTTCATGAAGAGTTTGCCGGGGAAGGTCTTCGTCAAACACGTGGAAGGAATGAGAGTCATGAGCATGGCAATAGGATCGACATAGATCTTTTAGAATAATGGATTGATAGGACTATACTGTAAAAGTGAAAGCTTTAAGTATAAGTGGGAGATTGTTAGTGTCATATACTGAAAGCTTGGCTTTGCATGTTATTACACATTTTCCCTTTATGAATGACAATCGTGTTAGATTAAACAAGTTCTACGTTCTGTTGTTCTGCACTTAGATGGAGTGGTTCGTCATCGGGCGAACCGAAGATCACTCTATCAGTTACTTGCGAACAAGAATAGTTGTTCACAACCTAGATGGACATGAACACCCCATCCGAATGGTTGTAGTGTCAACTGCACAGTTTGTCTTGACTGATTAGTTGCACTAGTACATTTATGTATTGAACAGGATCCCAGAGAGAAGAAGTTCATTTTATACTGATCGTCGTAAATGAACTAGGTCTCGGTCAATTACTGCGTTCTCTTAACCCATAAGATATTAAACAGGCAGATATATGTAATATATATTACTTTGATTCACATGGGTGAGGTTCAGTTCGCTGGTTAATATTCCTACTGTTTTGGGTAATATTATTATATATAGGATGTGCTGTTAGGATATTTACGGTCACCATGTGCGTTAGTTTGATGATGTCCCCGGAGTGAGTTCATGAAGGATTGTTATGCTAAACCCTGCAGGTGGATTAAATTCCGGCATAATAAGAATGTGATGAACGAGCGCTAGCTTCGGTGAAATAATAATAAATTAATTAATTCTTGATTGTCAGTAATCGAATTAATTAATGGACATTATATCTTAAACGTGGGGAGGTAAATCGAGTAATTATTATTGGAGTCTCAAATGTAATTTGGGCTAGGAAAAGGGAGTGCAATAATATAATGTTGGTGGCCCATTAATATTATTTAATTAATTAGAGGAGTGGGCTTGGCCCACAGTTAGTCTAATTAATTAAGGAGCCCTTTTACTAATCTTCTAAGGGTCCCTACTGGAGCTCTATATATACATCATTAAGCTCATGAGAAGAGTTCACATCTCACGTAAAACACGCCTCACACACATCTCTCTCTCTAGATCTCATTCGAGCTTTATCTTCTTCTTGTTGCTCCACTGGTACAAGTTGAAGAAGGGTGTATTGAGTAATACAGCAGAAGATCTGTAGGTAAACCGAGACGAAATATATTTTGACCTACAGAACTAACCGGATGTCCGATTGAGATGTACAGCATACCCAAACGACCGTCTCGACGAGAGATTTTCATCGCCGCCGAGATCGCCGGAATCCAACGTCTCACGCGCCCTCACGCGCCGCCGCAAGCTCCCAGGCTGCAAAATTTTGTTTTCATCTGTTTGCATCCGTTTGATCCGGTTTTGATCTGATCTTGTTCGTGCAACCCAAGACGTGATTTGCGGTCAATCAATTGCGGTCAATCGTTCGTGGTCAGCCAGATCTACATAAATTTTAAACCGTAAGTTCTCTACGTCAAACCTTTAGATCCGCTGCGCATAGGTTTACGTTTGCTATTGAATTCGTGATTTGTACATAACGAGATCCTCACAGATCCCAACAGTTAAGTCTCTGATAAATATTTTTCCAATCATCATAACCAATTGTTGCTGTTGTTAAGGGACTTGATATGATTTTATCCCTCTTGAATAGAACACAGCAAAAGCAAAATACTTTATCCTTCTTCTGAGAGTCAACTAACCATGATCTATCAAGTTTTTCCCCATTCGATAAAGATCGAGTATAGAGTTTATCATTGAAACTTCTACCTTTGTCGTTAATTGGATACACAACATTAGTAACTCTAACCGACCCTTTCTCGACTAAAAAATCAATCTTTCTTTGAGGCATATTATCCTCCCAATTTACTGGATCGAATAAATCGTCCAAATTTTCACAATTCATATCATGATTATCATTCATATACTCATTATCATTCGCATTCTCGAACTTATATTTTTCTTCTTCAAATTTCCATCCCCTTTTTCATTATCATCTGAAATCAATTCGATGTCGATCTGTTAAATCTCGGCCAATTTCAACTAAGGGTGTATCAGGTAATTCCGGCACCATTTCAGTAGGACCAAACACTTCAACTTCTACTACATGAGTTGTAGGTTTTACGTACCTATCCATAGAACCGACGAGAGATTTTGTTAATATCTTCTGCTTTTCTTTCTTTTTCCTTTTCGAACTTCCCGATTCGAATTTGCGTTTGCCCGTCATAACTCGTCTAGCAAATCTGATCATAGAATGAGATAATAATATATGAATAAATTCATTTACAATACTAATTAAGAAAAAATACAGTCAAATATTAAAAAAAAAAAACACACAGATGGGGACAACTAATAAATTTATTTACAATACTAACAAATTTGATTATNAAAAAATATCTTGTGCCAGTCAATGAACAATTCAAGTGGAACAAATAATCAAATTTGTATCAGCACAATTGAACAATTCAGGTGGAACAAATAATCAAATTCGTATGAATGCTGCTTGAGTGCTCCAAAACTAATGTATTCTATTTGAGAATTCGAGATGAGCATGATACCACATTCTCAATTAAAATAGTTAGAGAAAGAGATTAATCATTAATATGTTATAATTGATCTAAATTTTTAAAACTTCAACCAGATGGAACACCGAAAATATATCATCATTTCAAATCTCCTTGACTGCTTCACACGTATCAAAAGCATAATAATCAAATTCAATAGACACAGACACGAAAAATATTTAGAAAATAGAAAAAGTTCCTACCAGATTGATTGAGAAGCTCAGCAGCGGGCCGACAGCGGTGACGCGTGAGACGGTTGTGGTGAGGGCAGAGGGCGTTGGCTGTCGAGCGACTCCTCGGCGAAATTTGCGAGATTGGGTTTTAATAATTGATTGTGTAAACTGTAAAGTGCAACTGTGCAAGTTTCGGGCTGACGCATAAGAGGTACAACCTCTTAAATTTGTTTATGCAAATGTATAATATATAAACAAATTATATATTTATGAGACCCTAGGCTGGAGCCTTTGTTGCCTGGCCCAAAAGTCGGCCCTGTGTGTGTGAGAGAGAGAGAGAAAGAGAGAGAGAGACGTAGAACTGGGATGGGTGTAGTGGTGGGGCCCATTGATGAGGGTAGATGGTGGGTGGTTGGGAAATGTCTACACAGCTCTAAGGAATAT
>BKCP01008293.1:823887-861777 GCA_008636005.1 Striga asiatica
AAAAAAAAAAAAAAAAAGAGACGAAAAAAAAAGTGGAACTAATGTTAACCATGAAACCCCTCCATTAATCAAGAATGCCAAAGCCCTCCCCAAATCCCCTTCAACCAACTCGTCGAAACCCTCCTCATAATCTTCTTCGCGTCCAACTCGTCTTCCTCCTCCGCGAGCCTCTCGACATTCCTCAAATAACCCGACCTCACCATCTTCTTCCTTGCTCGTCCACTACTTCCCACCAACGACATCAATATCGACAACAAAAGCTTCTTGTCGGAAGTCGTCTGAACCGGGAGATGAACTAGATTTTTGCATTCTAGTCTTGCCGGAAGACTTGCGACTAGGATTAGGGTTTATATCTTTTTCGAAAATTGGTTTTTTTCTGAACGAGTTTTGGTTGATTTTTTTGGTGGATTTTACGGAGCCGGTTACTCGATCTAATATGAGGTGTGTCGTCAGCATCTTTTGTCAGATTTTTTCGATGAGGATGAGGGAGTTTAGTTTTGGCCATTGAAACTTGAATTGGGGAAAGTTTCTAGAGCCATTTGTTTGCAGAGTGGTAGGAGACATGCGGCTTTGGGTGATTTTGGCAGAAGGTTATCAATTTTTTGGTTATTTTTTTGTTCCTTTTTTTAGGTAAGTGTATCTTTAATTCCAATTAAATCTCTCATTAGCATTTAAAAAATTGGTAATGGTTCGTGTAGTATGTTAGGCATAATTGAAAATTTTATTTGTCATTTAGGTAATTTTATAAATAAGAATATAAGGGGTCCAAAAGTGTTATTAAAATAAAATATATTAGTGAGAGGTGTAATTTCCTCATTGTATTTTTCTCGCTTTTTTATTTTATTCATTATGAATTTATGTTGAGTAAGCCCGGCTAGGTCTACTATAGGTGCTCGAGGCTTAAAATAGTGTTTTTACTTTGGTCACTCTAGTTATGTCCACAAACGTATGAAAATCTAAGCCAATATAAAATATGTATTTGTATGACGGAACATTTTGATCCAAGCTCACATGATTGTTAAATTTACTATAACTTTACTTTAAATTTGTACATTTGTGTTTGGCTATTAGGCTCCACTTCTCCCACTAATTTAAAATAAACTTATATATTAATAGACTTGTTATATATGTAACAAAGGTGAACTGGTCGCAAACAAAGTAAAATTAAAATAAAAAATTATTGAACAATTTCCTGTAAACAACGCTTTTGGTTTGATTTGTTGGCGAGACATATCACTACAAACTAATATTTTCAAAACAGTCGGTTAGTGACACTGGAAACATCAACGTATGACTGCCCATGACTGAAATCGACTTCTTAATAAATAAATCAACATGCGATAAAGATTCTGTGGTTCTTTGTTCGCCTATATTTTTAAAGCTCGACCGCAAGTGTACGGCTTCGCTCGTAGTATGTGGCAAGCAAGGTCGTATCCCAAGAGACCAAATAATTAATATATCAAGTACTAGATTATGATAATGTCAACTTTATTTAGACGATCGAATATGATATGAATTAGCAACTAAGAAAATAAATCAAAGGAAAATAAAGCAAAAATAAAGAACTAGCTAGAAAAAACACGTAAGAAAGTATATGGGAATGATAGATTCTAAGACTTTGGTTTCAATTAACAGTTGGGTTCCTTCAAAAGTATCACAACCAATGTTTTCTTTATCTTCCCTATAAGATGATCACAAATTTAGCTTATCGTCCCTCTCGAGATCGATAAAACCGTAGATTAAATCACATATATTAGCGTCTTCACTCAACACATGCAATTCGACTCCAAATAGATTAAAGGATCTAATATCCTCACAACGACCTACTAATCTCTCGATTCAAGCAAGTAAATTGTGTCAAATATTAAAGACCTAATATTGAACTCATCTCTCGAATTATGAACAATATTGTCAAACATGTAAAAGCATTGATCAAGTGTTAAACATGAAACAAGAACAAAATATTTGAATAGGGTTCAAAAGAAAAACAATCAATTATAATAATTCATCCAAAATCCCAACATATTAATCTACTACCAAGTCCTAGAATCAAATAAACTAGCCACTCATGTTCGAATTCAAATACATAGACATATTAGAAATCAACATGATCAATAAAAGTTCAAAAGAGAGAAGAAAGAAAAACTAGGAATCTCGTCAATCTTTCAATCTCCTCAATCCCTTTGTGGTTGATCTTCCTTTGCTTTCCAATTGCTTCTCTTGTGTGTTCTAGGGTCTCTCTAATGTGTAATCACGTTTTTTCTCTCAAAATAGGGTAAATATGCCTTTTATAATGTCCAAGACCGTTCTCCTTTTCTAAATAGGTAAGATATAAAAAACAGCCTGCGCGCACGACACGACCATTCTGCCCGTGTCACGGTCCGTGTCGCAGCCCGTGTCAGCTCCCAGGTTACGAAATCTCTCTGTTGAGGTGACACGGCCTCTGACACGGGCATGGTGCCCGTGTCACAAATCTGCACTCTCCTTTTCGCTCGTTTTACTTGTTTCTTCCATTTTTTTTCATCTTTGCATCAATCTTTCATCATCCCGGGGGTCTTAGGTACTCACCATGCGCCTCCAATAGCCATAAACTCTACAAATATGTGAAAATATCTACAAAACAAGCACGTGTAATACCTTTCTAACAAGATATAGAATTAATGCAATTTATACACCAATAATGCAATGCATAAGCTCTAGATACTACATAAATATGGTGTAAAATCACACATGAACAAACCCCCAAACTTATACCATTGATAGTCCCGATCAATGCATCAAACTCCTACCAACACACACGAAAAGACAATCACAACTCTCAAAGTTAATCATACACATTCTCAATATGCATTGGGAAAATAATATAACTAAGTTCTGGAATTTAACTTAAAGAATGCTTCATCAAAATCATGGTCAATACCTTCAATCCACAAACCTCACCAGATAAGTGTATACTCTCACTCTCAATAGTGTATAGGGAAATAATCGCTCATATCAATTCAATGTTGAAAAATTACCATAAGCTTGCAAATCGTCTACTATCTCTGATACCATACTGTAACGCCCCGTTTTATTTTAAAGAATTTACCGAATTTATTTATAAAAATTAGAGTTTATTATTCGCAAAATCCCAATTAACTTTAACACTCAACGGCCGCTACTTAAACAACTAAAACAAATACACATTTACACAGATAAAATTTAACAGTTCAAAATGAAATTCCAATTATTCATAATCCTCAAACCCAGTCATGCATAATTAAATACTTCAACGGAAAATCCAAGTTCTAACCAACATATCCAAGGTAATTAAAGCGGAAGCATCATTATTCAAAGTTAAACAAATGATCTATCGAGATAATAAAAACGGAAGCAAGTAACACACAATCCAACGACCACCACTCGATCGTCTCTCGCTGCCGCCACCAACCATGCTCAACCTAAAAGGATAGGAAGAGGAACAAGAGGACAGAAAAGTAAATGGGGGTGAGTACAACCATCATACTCACCATTACCGCACAGTATATTTCGCATAAAGATCCATAACCATAAATAATATATGCATAGAATCCAGATCTAACTCCCTGTTAGGCCCTATCGCAAACCTCCTATGTACATACAACAAACCTCCCGACCAGACATCGGTGAGGATGTAACTGGAAGCACTCCCACCCCGGATGCAACGGGCATAGGATCTTACCAGGAGACAGTGAAGTTGAATTACCCCTCCGCTCTACACGGATTCGGGCGTTCAGACAATTCCCTCCGCTCTACACGGATTCGGGTGCCCACCTCCCAGATACAACGGGCAGGTGACTTCTACTGATTATGCATTCGTCAAAGGCACTACCGTCAGGATACTTAGACTAGGGTTCTCACGCATACAGAAGCTATCGCGACAAACATTTATACGAAATAACAAGTGCGATAAATGTAGATTCAACATAAATGAACCCACCTGGTAGCGATCGAGTCAAACACACAAGAATAGTAGTCGGCGAGGTCGACTCGTCAAACACCTACATTTATTAAAATAGCCTTATCAAAGACTATTCAACAATTTACTTAGTTCTCCACATAAGTATTCAAGCATGCATTAGATCAAGGAAGACACATTTCATAAAATATCACATAAGTTTTGAAAAAGTTAACCCGACAGCGGTTTTAAGATCGACATAATTTTCAGCACACAACTCGTATGAACATCAATCAAATTGCATTGGAATCCTAAGAAATGAATCTACAATTCCTATGAAGACACTGAAAGCAAACGAGGTCATTTAACAGGTGATAATCCAACAAACATCAAAATTTGAGTCACAGTCCAAAATTGGAAAAATACACTTGACCAGACTTCAGTAATTTCTATATAACTGGAGCTACAGTCATGTTTTTAATGAATTTCAAAAACCACATGATAGATAATTCAAATGTCTACAACTTTGCTGAAGATCATAGTGGCAAATAATCATATTAACCATGAGTTTAAACACAAAACATGTGATTCAGTAAATCTGTCAAAACTAGTATAATAAACATGGACAGTATCTCAGTTTTTAACCTTTATCTTGAGCTACGATGTACTATAAAAAGCACAAAAGTGCAAAGAGAACAAATTACAAGACCCCAACGGGGTAATCTAAGACCCCAACAGGGTAATGAGACAGGGGCCAACGGCCCAAACCAAAAACACGCCTAATAAAAGAACATAAAGAGAAAACTGAGAGGACACGCACTTGGCGGCCTAGAGAACTCCACAACCGAAAATAAAGGGACATAAAACAGAGCCACTGCACAATGCCTGGCCTGTATTCATATCCATACAAAGACAAACAAACACACAGACCAACTAACGAACAAAAATCACAGAAAACAACAAACAAACACTAAGCTTACTAAATAAGCCCTTCCTAAGCAGCGAAATCAAACTGGGCCAGTGGATACCAAGTCGACCAAGAGTGAGTCCCACAGCCAAAAAGAACCGACCCGAAACTGCCCAACACCAACTCGGTGGCCTAACGAAGTCTAATTCCAAGCCCCGAAACAACACCTAAAAGCAAACTCGAACCACAACCCCCACACCTAACTGCCAGAGAACCGCCACTGAACCGAATCCTCTAACACCACTAGTGAATCCGTCAGTCACCGGCAAGCCCCCCCGAGCCACAGAGCATGAGACCAGGGGAGAGAGCAACCAGATGTCGAGGTAGCAGCCTCGACCCCCGAACCACCTGGAACCGCCAAGATCCTCCGCCCACCACTACGCCCTCCCGTCCAACACCACTGGCCGGAAGATAAAGCAATGGTCCTCCCTGACCCAACGCCAGAGTACAAGGGGGGAAAGGCTAAGAAACGCGGCGGAGCTCCGATCATCCGACAACGACGCTGCCGAACGACCGAGGAACCACCTACCCAAACGAAATACACCCCAACCACTGCCTCCACAACCCAGGTAGCCGCCTGATTGAGCTCGAAACGTCGCCAGAGCCGAAGACCTTGGACCTTCCGAGGCCAAAAGCAAAACCTGAGAGCGACGGCCATAGGCGGCGCAGACCTCCAATTGATATGGTTCATGTCTCAATTTAAACCTTAGGAATTCATCTACAACTTTCATTTAGAACACAGAAGAATTTAAGATCATTATGATAGGATAAAATCAATTCACATTCCATATCAGATGTCTGCCAAAATAATAAGTTCCAAATAATGCATGTCTAACTTCATACAAGCACAACTCAAGCTACAGAGCTCGTATCGATAAGAAATCTATCTCATTTGAAAGGAAAGAAAAAGATCTATAACTTTCATGAAGAGTGTAAGTTCATACGAGCACATTACGACATGATAAACATGTCACACATTAATTACAGATATGCTGCCGGGTAGCAGGAAAACTGAACGCGCAATATTTTTGTAAAAATCATAACTTTATTGATATAGCTCGGAATCGAGAAATTCCAAAGCCCAGGTTTAGAAAACTACTCATACTACATTTCATATGAAGATCACGAATTCAAATACTCACTCTAAGATGGCTCAAACCGCAGCACAACAGAACAGTGAAAACAACATGGTTTCACATAAAATGACAATCACATGCATATTGGATGTTCGAATCTCACGCTCGGTTCATATAGCATCTCGACAGCAAAATATCAGTTATGCATCAGCAACGAATGAACATAACGAGGATTTATCACAGCTACTAATGATGTTCGATATTTTAGACGAAAGTTATTCGAATCGACATATAACGGCACTCGAGATATAGAACGTGAAATCACCGAACATAAATTCGCCGAACATCTCTATATCACGAAATAACACGTAAATAAATAACGAGAGGTCGAAACTCGTTACCGATCTCGGGATACGAGCGAGAAAGGTTCGAATGGCTCGACGACGGCGAACGGCTACAAGCTAAACGGTTTTGCTCGACTCGCACGAGAGGAAAACAACGGCTGCGGCTTTAGACGGCGGCGGGCCTGCTGCTGGTCGTCGGCGACGAAGAGACTTCGCCGGAGGAGCAGTGACGACGGCGGCTGTTTGCGAGGAGGGGCAGCGGCGGACTCACGAGTAGCCGATGGGGTTGCGGCTTGCCGGGGAGGAGTTGCAGCGGAGGAAGAAGGTTCGCGGTCGTGCTTGCAGACCGCCGGCGAGGAGGAGTTGCAGGCGCGGCGGACGCCGGAGGTGATGGGAGAAAATGACGAGGATGATGATGGTGATGAAGATGACAACTAATGATGATGATAATAGGATCGGATTTAAAGAGAAGGAAAGCATGTGAGGGGAGTGATTTACGGATCAAGGATCTTGATGTTCATGTGAGAGAGAGAGATACATGAGTTGTATCTATATATTTATGTTATATAATTATTATTTGACTTTTCTCACATACAAACACATCACACGAAAATGAGAACTGGTCGGTTCGGTTCACGCGGATATATTCGGGCTCCATTAATCGCACGATAAATAATTAAAAACCGAGAAATATTATATATATATTTTTTACATACATTGTTTTAAACTAGTAATATTAATAAATAATAATCTCGATTATTTAGAATTTTCGGTTCCACCGAAAACAAAATAGATAATACCATTTGGCTCGACATTAAAGTAAAATTATCGAGCCCGAATAATAATTCTGAAAAATAAAATAAATTACAAATAATAATAACCAATTATTCTCGAAACAAATGAGGCGCTATAATCTACCCACCTTAAAAGGAATTCCGACCTCGGAATTCGAAAATAAAGAAAATTCATACCACTAGAAAGACAACGAAATTACAAAAGGGATCAGAAGACGAAGTTCGGATAACTCCTCCTAATACCGGCCTCGGAATTCGAAAAACCAAGGAAACTAATGAACTACAAGAATACAAAGGCCTCTAAAACGAGAAGGTCGGGAAACTCCCCCTAATCTCAGCCTCCTTCTCTTAAATCGTCTCGGACTTGTCATGTCAGCTCCACTGCACCTTCCCAAGGCTCACTCCCCGGTTCTCAGCTGATGGACACTCTGGTCCAAAATGGCAACCGGTACCTCCTCATAGGTAAGGTCTCGCTCGACCCGCAGTTCGCCGAAGTCCACCACGTGGTCCGGGTCATGCACATATCTACACAACATCGAGACATGAAACACACCATGCATCCTGACAAATCTCGTGGTAAAGCTAGCCGATAAGCCAAGTCCTCGACTCGAATAAGGATCTCAAAGGACTAACCGCATACGACAGCGGATCCTCATTTACCCCAAACCAAGTTATACCACCCTCTAGTCATACGAAAGGGAAAACTCGAATGGTACTATCCAGATACTCGCTCGATACACAAGACACAAAACGACCCACCCAATGTGAGACATCACAAAACGCAACACACAACATGCACATACGACCTCAACAGGTCTCATAGTGCCTCGATCGTGAGATCATCGGTCGAACAATCATGGTCTGCACGTGGAGTTGAGTTTCAGCATGGTGCTCGGGTCATACCGAAAACTTACCCACGATCTCGACACACCCGTGACTTATTGCCGAAGCGATTTGTCACGGTGACTGTGCAACCATGCACGCAGTATAGCCCCGCTATACTCATACTTACAACACAGAATTCTACGACACAAACGTAGCCTTCCATGGCTCCGTTACGTTTGCTGGCAACACAAGTCCCCCATCTTGCCATCTCGAGAAATCCTCGCAGATGCATAGGAAACCTATCGATTACGCTTCCTTATCAAAACCATCGATCAAGGATGCAAACGCGGTCCGGTGGAACTTGGAACTCTCGGTGGTCAAACCGTCCAAAAGAAAAATAAAATGGACTGTTGAAATTTTTAATGCACTGTCCTCCGGGAGGCGACACACTCGCAGGACGCCAGCTGCATATGCGGGGCGCCAGGATGCTCACGTGCACCTGATTAGAGACCAGCTGCAAGGTCAAGGTTTGGCCGATCACGCTGGAGTGGGAGTTCCGTGTGTCCGGTGATGGCAGCTGCAGCTTACGTGTGAGTCAACGATCGGCCGCGCGCAAGCCTATCGTTTATCAGCACGGGCGTACAAGCTTGACCACCACTTCGTGGCAACACCCAGTCAGGGCCGGCTTTCGGTTCAAGGTTTTGACAAGAAAATTTAATCCATGGTTTTTCTTAATACGAAAAATTTTCTGACTTGGGATTTCATATAGGCTAAGACAATAGCAAGAGAAGGGTTTTCCACAAAATGTGTACAAATGAAGTTCATTCCAAACAAGCTTTTTGGTTTTTCACGAATTCAAAAGTTTCAACGTCTCAAAAATAACAGGGCATAGAACCGAGTTCCAAGTTCACTACCTTATTCCAACAACACACTCTAACCCGCAGACAGATCGAACGCTAGAGATAGGCAAAAATCCTCAATGGAAATTGAATGCGGCTCTCCAGTCGAGAATGGTACTAGGTCAGCGGCTCCTTCTGAGACACCAACTAGTTAGCTCACTTCGGCTCTTCCGATAAACAACATCGATCGTCACGTCAGCTCTTCCTCTGGTAGCTAATCGTGCCAGCAGTCCTGAACGAGTTTCACTTATCTGCATTGCCCAGAGTTCGCACTTTGAGGTTTAGGCGAGAGGTTTCTTTCATCGAAAAGACCTCGATCACGTCTTCGGGTATTTCCGCTACGTCTCGGCGTTCTTAGAGATAGACTATGTCGTCGCTGCAGAATTACAACCAGACATTTCGTCGCAGTCGCCATTAGCACGAAAAGAATCACTATTCGACTGGAGATATTCTCGTCGGGTTCCAGAGTCTGTTTTGATACGTCCACTCCTCGATCTTTGGCTGACGGTACATCGGCCTTGAATCAATTTTCAATGATTTTGCAGTTTCCCTCAGTTGATTGAACAGGTCTTCACATCGCGATAGTAGTGGATCATCCTTCATCGGTTAGGTTTACGGTTGTCGATGTGCAGCATTCTCTGCCATGAAATAGATTGACTCCTACGGTGTTCAGGTTGGTTGCAACTCGCCTTGCTCGTCTGGTGGCCTTCTTTGTTGATCCTCCGGATAACGCCTAGATGCACCCAGATGATTGGTACGTCTCAGAAATGGTCCAATTCGCCATCGATAATGATAAAAATTAACTGGTTCAGATGAATGGAATATCCAACCCCAATTAGAAGAATGATATAAGACAAGTAGAAAGCTAGAATTACTCATCTGAACTGGTACATCAGGTCGTAAAACTTGATCTCGAAAATCCAAGCGAACATGAAAACAAAGATAAGGGTTTTTGAAGGTTTTGCAAAAGTTCAAGGAAGTGAAAGATTTCTCCCGAAGGCCAAAACGAAATAAAAGAATGAAAATTTGTCAAAGTTACAACGAAACGCAAGTTCGAGAATACAAGCGGCTCTACGCTTCACAATGCACGTGCTCCAGGCTCGACTACCCTCCTTAAAAGATCCTTCATAATCCTTTAAGGTAAGACACCTTCCTTGAATTAGTTGACGACTCCCGATCGAAGAAAACTGTTTCCGATGTGTCATACGATTTAATCACAACAAGATAAATGACCGTCGCTGGTCTCCAGGCCAAGATACCATAGTGGCTTGTGCCGACCTTTGCTTCCTCGAGTACACGGACTCGGAGTTATCGCAAACAAAAATCACAAACCTTGCGACAAATAAGGTTTAGCAGGAAACAAATATGCTTATACTTCTTTGTACACAAAGTCTCTAAACAAAGTTAGTTCCAATTATCAAATACGGGAATTGCACAACAGCTTGAAAGATAAAACACGGAAAACAGAAATATTAATAGACAACATAAGATATCAATTTTTCCGGTCAGTTGTCCACTCTTGCTCAGTTTATCCTCGTCCTAAACGAGAGCATATACATGGAATTCTACCTCTGTATTGACCAAATGTTGAGCAGAAGAGTTCATCCCCGTGAGGGTTCAACCACATTCGTCCACCGTTGATCCTATCTGGAGTAGATCGCCAATTTCCTTCATTCGTACTTGAGATGAAACGACACGATCATCTTCTGACCTCAATGCCAGTAGTCAGCATAGCGAACTATAATGGAATAGCTGAATTAGGACTCTGCGTATATAGTACGCTAGATCCACTTGAGTTTACGAAGTCATTCCGTCAACTGTCAACTTTCGCGGTCAACGCTCATAATCCACGCAATAAGAGCAGCCATCGCTTTCCTCGGGATTTCGCCATCCTCGAGAATCACGTTAGCAATGCTTAATCGATCATCAAAACTCTTGGCTTCGAATGACAACACATCCGAAGCACTAAATTCCAATCCTCACACTCCAATGATTGGATTCCACCATGCCTCTTCTGGTCCAATTGTCAACTGCCCCAGACATTCGAAGGATCCCGCACATTCGGGACCTCTCGGTTGTCTAATCTCGACGAGGCATCCTGACGTTGGTCACCAGAAAATTATGGTGCATAAACGGAAATCTCATCTATCGACGAGATAGCTTGCACAAGGTGCTAACTCAAAACAAATAGAGAGAAAATTTCTAGGGTCATCACCAAACACTAGAATTCAAATTATAACAAAGGTGGGATAGTCTTAATCCCCATAATAAATAAAACAACCAAAACTCATACCTCGAGTTGGTGCGGCGAGACGAAAACGAGTGGTCGAAGGGTCATTAAACACACTAACATTAGAGATAGTCTACAGAAACGCAGACTAGCTCTGATACCATACTGTAACGCCCCGTTTTATTTTAAAGAATTTACCGAATTTATTATAAAAATTAGAGTTTAGTTTTCGCAAAATCCCAATTAAAACTTTAACACTCAACGGCCGCTACTTAAACAACTAAAACAAATACACATTTACACAGATAAAATTTAACAGTTCAAAATGAAATTCCAATTATTCATAATCCTCAAACCCAGTCATGCATAATTAAATACCTCAACGGAAAATCCAAGTTCTAACCAACATGTCCAAGGTAATTAAAGCGGAAGCATCATTATTCAAAGTTAAACAAATGATCTATCGAGATAATAAAAACGGAAGCAAGTAACACACAATCCAACGACCACCACTCGATCGTCTCTCGCTGCCGCCACCAACCATGCTCAACCTAAAAGGATAGGAAGAGGAACAAGAGGACAGAAAAGTAAATGGGGGTGAGTACAACCATCATACTCACCATTACCGCACAGTATATTTCGCATAAAGATCCATAACCATAAATAATATATGCATAGAATCCAGATCTAACTCCCTGTTAGGCCCTATCGCAAACCTCCTATGTACATACAACAAACCTCCCGACCAGACATCGGTGAGGATGTAACTGGAAGCACTCCCACCCCGGATGCAAGGGGCATAGGATCTTACCAGGAGACAGTGAAGTTGAATTACCCCTCCGCTCTACACGGATTCGGGCGTTCAGACAATTCCCTCCGCTCTACACGGATTCGGGTGCCCACCTCCCAGATACAACGGGCAGGTGACTTCTACTGATTATGCATTCGTCAAAGGCACTACCGTCAGGATACTTAGACTAGGGTTCTCACGCATACAGAAGCTATCGCGACAAACATTTATACGAAATAACAAGTGCGATAAATGTAGATTCAACATAAATGAACCCACCTGGTAGCGATCGAGTCAAACACACAAGAATAGTAGTCGGCGAGGTCGACTCGTCAAACACCTACATTTATTAAAATAGCCTTATCAAAGACTATTCAACAATTTACTTAGTTCAACTAAGTCCACATAAGTATTCAAGCATGCATTAGATCAAGGAAGACACATTTCATAAAATATCACATAAGTTTTGAAAAAGTTAACCCGACAGCGGTTTTAAAATCGACATAATTTTCAGCACACAACTCGTATGAACATCAATCAAATTGCATTGGAATCCTAAGAAATGAATCTACAATTCCTATGAAGACACTGAAAGCAAACGAGGTCATTTAACAGGTGATAATCCAACAAACATCAAAATTTGAGTCACAGTCCAAAATTGGAAAAATACACTTGACCAGACTTCAGTAATTTCTATATAACTGGAGCTACAGTCATGTTTTTAATGAATTTCAAAAACCACATGATCGATAATTCAAATTTCTACAACTTTGCTGAAGATCATAGTGGCAAATAATCATATTAACCATGAGTTTAAACACAAAACATGTGATTCAGTAAATCTGTCAAAACTAGTATAATGAACATGGACAGTATCTCAGTTTTAAACCTTTATCTTGAGCTACAGACCTCCAATTGATATGGTTCACGTCTCAATTTAAACCTTAGGAATTCATCTACAACTTTCATTTAGAACACAGAAGAATTTAAGATCATTATGATAGGATAAAATCAGTTCACATTCCATATCAGATGTTTGCCAAAATAATAAGTTCCAAATAATGCATGTCTAACTTCATACAAGCACAACTCAAGCTACAGAGCTCGTATCGATAAGAAATCTATCTCATTTGAAAGGAAAGAAAAATATCTATAACTTCCATGAAAAGTGTAAGTTCATTTGAGCACAGTACGACATGATAAACAGGTCACACATTAATTACAGATATGCTGCCGGGTAGCAGGAAAACTGAACGCGCAACATATTTGTAAAAATCATAACTTTATTGATATAGCTAGGAATCGAGAAATTCCAAAGTCCAGGTTTAGCAAACTAATCATACTACATTTCAAATGAAGTTCACGAATTCAAGTACTCACTCTAAGATGGCTCAAACCGCAGCACAACAGAACAGTGAAAACAACATGGTTTCACATAAAATGACAATCACATGCATATTGGATGTTCGAATCTCACGCTCGGTTCATATAGCATCTCGACAGCAAGAAATATCAGTTATGCATCAGCAATGAATGAACATAACGAGGATTTATCACAGCTACTAATGATGTTCGATATTTTAGACGAAAGTTATTCGAATCGACATATAACGGCACTCGAGATATAGAACGTGAAATCACCGAACATAAATTCGCCGAACATCTCTATATCACGAAATAACACGTAAATAAATAACGAGAGGTCGAGACTCGTTACCGATCTCAGGATACGAGCGAGAAACGTTCGAACGGCTCGACGACGGCGAACGGCTACAAGCTAAGCGGTTTTGCTCGACTCGCACGAGAGGAAAACAACGGCTGCGGCTTTAGACGGCGGCGGGCCTGCTGCTGGTCGTCGGCGACGAAGAGACTTCGCCGGAGGAGCAGTGACGACGGCGGCTGTTCGCGAGGAGGGGCAGCGGCGGGCTCACTGGCGGCGGACTCACGAGTAGCCGACGGGGTTGCGGCTTGCCGGGGAGGAGTTGCAGCGGAGGAAGAAGGCTCGCGGTCGTGCTTGCAGGCTGCCGGCGAGGAGGAGTTGCAGGCGCGGCGGAAGCCGGAGGTGATGGGAGAAAATGACGAGGATGATGATGGTGATGAAGATGACAACTAATGATGATGATAATAGGATCGGATTTAAAGAGAAGGAAAGCATGTGAGGGGAGTGATTTACGGATCAAGGATCTTGATGTTCATGTGAGAGAGATAGATACATGAGTTGTATCTATATATTTATGTTATATAATTATTATTTGACTTTTCTCACATACAAACACATCACACGAAAATGAGAACTGGTCGGTTCGGTTCACGCGGATATACTCGGGCTCCATTAATCGCACGATAAATAATAAAAAACCGAGAAATATTATATATATTTTTTTTACATACATTATTTTAAACTAATAATATTAATAAATAATAATCTCGATTATTTAGAATTTTCGGTTCAACCGAAAACAAAATAGATAATACTATTTGGCTCGACATTAAAGTTTAAAATTATCGAGCGTGAATAATAATTCTGAAAAATAATTTAAATTACAAATAATAATAACCAATTATTTTCGAAACAAATGAGGCGCTATACTCCACCACTTATTGTGCATGCAATTCGTGAATCAAAAAGGACTTTCATTTGGTTGTAATGTAGGCTCTTTGGTTAGGGTAGGAAAAATATGAATAAAGTGACGAAAACTTGAGCATCTAGAACTACAAAACATGAATTACACAACTTCATCACCTATTAATCAAGATCAAGCTCAAAACAACTTATCCCATACCCATTTCAATCAATACTCTCAAGCCATATAAAAAAAACTCCAAAATCCAACCAAACCACTTTTATTTGAGTCAATGCTAAAATATAAGCAACTATACATACTTATTCATTTTTCTTCTTTTTTTCTTTTTTTTTTTCAGTTTTTTCAGTTTTTTTTTCAGTTTTTTTTCTTTCGATATTTTTTTTCTTTTTTTTCGACTCTATCAACCTCATTCAACTTTCTTCATCAACTTACACTCTCATTCACGTCTTCCCTTTATCCACACCACAAACAATACACTCATCCTCTTCACATAATATAATCTTAAATGCTCAAGTAAGGACAAGGAAAAATATATATGTAGCTCAATATGTGGCATTCAAAGAAAATAGGCAAAAGCTCAAAATGGTTAACTAGGGAATAAAAATATCATTTGGTAAAAAAAAAAAAAAAAAAATAAGGCTCGAAATCTCACAAAGGGTCATATATTCATGAATTAAAAGCATCAACCAATCATTCAAATTCACAATTCCATGCACATTATGCTCGAATTATATATCAAATTTGCACAAGAAACTCATCAAGGTGGATCAAAGTCAATCAACTACAACTACTCAAATCCTAAGAAAGCAATAAACGTGCTAAAGCGATAAAACCTAACATGCAACTAAATGATATGCAAGATAATGCAAGATATCTTGTTATCTTCTCTCTAATTCTCAAATCGAAATATCACATCTCCCCCCAAACTTGAATGAAATTATATGAAGCGCAAAAGGGAAGAATAGAATTTCAATAAAAGCAAAATAGAGAAAACTTACAAAACATCATTGAAGAGATGACAACTATTGGTATATATCTCAAAGCATGTCCTTCGTCATGTAAATCTCTCCATGTAATGTTCTGCAAGGAAGACAAACAAAATATCAAATAAACAAAAATATAACTTAACTAAAAGCATAAAAAAAAATAAAAAAAAAAAAATAAAGCAGTAAACATTGGGTTGCCTCCCAACAAGCGCTAAGTTTTACGTCTTCAGCCAGACAACAATGCTCATTAGGGAACTCTAAATAATGATTTTGATGATCTTCTCATCTTTTTAATTTTCACTTTCTCCCCGTAAGGACTCAATTCAAAAGAGAGCATCATGTTCTCTTCATGATCACCAAGTTTAGAATTACTATCTCTCTCAAAATGAATGACAAAGACTTCAACCTCCTCATCATATGGAATGACAAATTCAATTTTTAAACATTCAGAATTAAAGAATTTCTCTTGAATTATCCCTTCAGTGAGAATAACTGTGGGGGATTTAACTTCAAAGATGACATCCTTTTCTTCTTCATTTTCTTCGACAACGATAGAATTTTCTGGCGCACTATCTAATGGCAAAAAGCATGGAGGAATGTAATCGAGCTCTTCTTGCGATATAGGAGGTAAACCAGAGAAAGGACAATTCCCCGGTGTGTGTGACAACATCAAACCACATTCATCACATCCAATGCCTCTTTCCTCGAGTTCTCTCCTACGACGCTTTGACTCCAACTCGACCCTTTTAATTTCTTCCAACTGATAGATCAAACACTTTTCAAACCATTTTTTATCTTCTTCCGAGTATTTGAGATCTTGGCACCAGTCATAGTCTACCGCATCCTCATCCATAAAAAAAAATATTAGCAAAAAATACAAAAAATGTCTAAATTAAAACCAACACTATCTATCATAATATTGATACAACTAATTGTATTGGTCCCCGGCAACGGCGCCAAAAACTTGTTCGCCTATATTTTTAAAGCTCGACCGCAAGTGTACGGCTTCGCTCGTAGTATGTGGCAAGCAAGGTCGTATCCCAAGAGAACAAATAATTAATATATCAAGTACTAGATTATGATAATGTCAACTTTATTTAGACGATCGAATATGAGATGGATTAGCTAACTAAGAAAATAAATCAAAGGAAAATAAAGCAAAAATAAAGAACTAGCTAGAAAAAACACGTAAGAAAGTATATGGGAATGATAGATTCCAAGACTTTGGTTTCAATTAACAGTTGGGTTCCTTCAAAAGTATCACAACCAATGTTTTCTTTATCTTCCCTATAAGATGATCACAAATTTAGCTTATCGTCCCTCTCGAGATCGATAAAACCGTAGATTTAAATCACATATATTAGCGTCTTCACTCAACACATGCAATTCAACTCCAAATAGATTAAAGGATCTAATATCCTCACAACGACCTACTAATCTCTCGATTCAAGCAAGTAAATTGTGTCAAATATTAAAGACCTAATATTGAACTCATCTCTCGAATTATGAACAATATTGTCAAACATGTAAAAGCATTGATCAAGTGCTAAACATGAAACAAGAACAAAATATTTGAATAGGGTTCAAAAGAAAAACAATCAATTATAATAATTCATCCAAAATCCCAACATATTAATCTACTACCAAGTCCTAGAATCAAATAAACTAGCCACTCATGTTCGAATTCAAATACATAGACATATTAGAAATCAACATGATCAATAAAAGTTCAAAAGAGAGAAGAAAGAAAAACTAGGAATCTCATCGATCTTTCAATCTCCTCAATCCCTTTGTGGTTGATCTTCCTTTGCTTTCCAATTGCTTCTCTTGTGTGTTCTAGGGCCTCTCTAATGTGTAATAATGTTTTTTCTCCCAAAATAGGGTAAATATGCCTTTTATAATGTCCAAGACCGTTCTCCTTTTCTAAATAGGTAAGATATAAAAAACAGCCTGCGCGCACGACACGGCCATTCTGCCCGTGTCACAGTCCGTGTCGCAGCCCGTGTCAGCTCCCAGGTTACGAAATCTCTCTGTTGAGGTGACACGGCCTCTGACACGGGCATGGTGCCCGTGTCACTGCCCGTGTCACAAATCTGCACTCTCCTTTTCGCTCGTTTTACTTGTTTCTTCCATTTTTTTTCATCTTTGCATCAATCTTTCATCATCCCGGGGGTCTTAGGTACTCACCATGCGCCTCCAATAGCCATAAGCTCTACAAATATGTGAAAATATCTACAAAACAAGCACGTGTAATACCTTTCTAACAAGATATAGAATTATAGCACTAATGCAATTTATACACCAATAATGCAATGCATAAGCTCTAGATACTACATAAATATGGTGTAAAATCACACATGAACATTCTTGTTTACCGTCTTGGCGTATGAAACCGTAATGGAAACTTCCGCCGCTAGAACTGAAAAGAAATTCTGATATTGAAAGGAGTTAATAGCCATTCTAGGAATAAACACATTCTCGTCTGCGTGATCCCAGTTGAACATCTTACACTCAAGAACATGAGTGAGGAGTTTTGTCACAGTCAACTGTTTCCAATTACATAGACTTATAGAATGATCCATGTTCCACAACAACATGACAGGAGTTCTAATCTTCAAATGCAATTGATGATTTGGAATTTTGGAACATTTAATACTATTCAAGAACTCGGCGTGTGGAGATCAGACAGACATCGTTCTTAGAGTATGGCTTGCAAGTACTATAACGTAATTTAAGTACGTATGACTATCAGATAAATTCAACGATTTCATGTTCTCATTGAGTCTTCCAATGTTCATACTAACATAGTTTTTTCCTTTAAATAACTAGGATCATCGGTTGCCTGCTTAAACGTTATATACGTATTTTCAACGATTTGAGCAAACGGATCATCAGAGATCTTAAACTTTAACAAATCGGCCATTCGATGTATGACAAGCTTAAACGTGTCAATTGTGGATTGATACAACCCAATGTTTGAATCAACTTGGTAGTCGCGAACAACATACGCTTGGCCTCCTTTAAGAAGTTCTCTAACTTTTGGGATGTTGACTGAATGAATCACCCCGATTATACGTCCATCCTACATGATCAAAAAGAATGAAGCACATGTTAATAATATATAATATAGCCTTTAAATAAAACGAATATATTTAAAGATATGATAAACAATAGAACAAAAATTACTTCTTCATCATGAAAAACAATTTTCAATACGTTCTTGTATTTGACATCAAATTTGCGTTCAAATACGCAGACAATCCTTAGTTTCAAATATGGTTTATCAGTACGACAGAATGACTTACGAGAACCACACGCAAGTGGCATTTTGATATTTATTGCAATAAGTACTAACATAATATTTTGCGGAAAAAGTGCGTTAAATGATTGAGTTATGGACACTTTTCTTATAGGTTTATCAATGAGTTTTTGTATGTTGTAAAATAGAAAATATATTATTAAAGATTTGATGATTAACACTGCAACATATTTTTTAAACTTGATTTGTAATATTCTTTTTTTACGTGATTGTGTCCTATAGGTTAGGTAATACATTATGAAAGTTTTTCAAATGAATATTACAATCTGATTTCTTTAGGTCGTTTTTATTATTTACTAATCATGCAAGTTGTGAGATGCATATGGTATTTTGATTTATTTTTCGATAGTGAGGTAATTATAATAAACTATACCCTTTATTATTTAAAATTAATTTTGTATATCAAATGTTTTGTTCAAATTTTTTTAATTATACCCGTTCTTTCCCTTAATTGTATAGTCAAAATTTTTAAATTTTAACGTGGATATATCCCAAATCTATATATATAATAAGAATAACTCTATATATATAATAAGAATAACCATTTACTAAAAACAGTAGTTAAAAAAATTTAGAACATTTAATGCATACCTTTTTGTGGAAATTTTTTAATATATGCATTAATTGTTTCTTTATACACGTTTACAAATAAGATCAAATCAGATATTATCAAAAATATTGTTTTTTTAAATAATTTTATAATAATTTCATTGATATCCATTATAATAAACAAGATTGATTTTCCGTGGTTCATGTTGATAATATTTTGATCAAGATATATATTACAACATATTTTAAGTTTTAACCATAATATTACCTTTTTTTTACAAATATTCACTTTTTATCCAAATATATTTATTGAAAATCGTAACAGGTTAGGTTGATATTTTTCTTCCAATTAATTAGGGAAAATCAAGTTGGTGAATTAATGTTTGCCAATATAATGTTTTCTTAAGCTTCATTATATATAAAAAATAAATTATTCTTTAAATTAATATAATTTACGATTTAAGAGATAATGACCAGAAACATTAAATAATTTTAGTAATGGTCCAAAACTAAAATTGAAATATATTAACTTTTCTATAGAATTTATTTGTATAGTATTGGCAACCATGATTATTTTTTTATCATTTTTTTTATTTTTTTCTATAATGAAATTATTGTAAAATATAATTTCTTTGCAGAGTATGCTAAATAAAATATAAATCCTTATAATGCAAATTAGAAAATCTTGATTATACAAGTGATTGAGTTTTTGGCATTTGCTAAATCACAATTGTTTAATTAGTATACAAAATTATATTCTAAAAAAACATGTGTGTATATTTTGTAAGATATTATACACTATTTAATTTTAAATTTATTTACATATTTTAAATTGATTGCATAAATAAATAATACTAACGTGCATTAAATATTTTTTATTACATAAAATAAAAAGAAAGATAAGACGTATAACTTCTATAACTTCTATAAATAATAATGACATTATATGACAACAAAGTTTATAATAAAATAATAATTAAGTATTATATGGTGAACAAGAATAAGTAAAACTGTTATTTTCTCTAATATCAATGAATAAATATACATACTAAAATCAAATTTATATTAGTATAAATGTGTTAGTGAGATAATATATTAATTATTATACAAGTTAGTCATAACATGCTCATTTTAATGTTCTGGCTAAAAAAACAATGCTGATTAAAAGAGGTGGAAAATATATACAACTCTATGGTTTTTTAGGCTTAACGCTGATTAAAAGATGTTGTAAATAGATGATAATCCAATTGCTTTTTAGACTTAAACGAACAGAGCCTGTAAAAATAACTCATTTAATATCTCTGTCCCGTGCATCGTACGAGGTACGTACTAGTAATTCGAAATAGAAAATTGGATAGATATGAAAATAATATTTATCATCATGATTTATTTATTGATACCTTATAGCTTTAGGATTCTTAAAAATGATTTTAATCAGAAGATTTTGTATCAAAGGATTTTGATTATGTTTACTTCACAAATTTTCAAAGATTAACATTGATTAACATAAAAAAAAAAAGGGCATATCTGATTTATATAATGATCAATATGATATGAAAAAATTTTTTCATCAAAAAATCTTTAATATCACACGTTTTTAAAATTCAATTTTGGTATAACATATAAATTAAATATGTATATGAAATGTTTGGTTCAAAATTTTTAATTATACTCGTCAATCTATTAATCGTATGGTTAAATTGTTTAAATTTTAATATGGATGTATAGTAAAGAATTTGAAATAGAAAATGGGATAGATATGAAAATAATATTTATCTTCATGATTTATTTATTGATACCTTATGGCTTTAGATTTTTTAAAAAAAGAGTTTGAATCTAGGATTTGTATGACGGATTTCGATTCACACTTTTACTTAATATTGGTTTAAAATCAAGCAAAAAAGTGCATATTTGATTTACATCATTCAAAAATATTATTTGTAGCCACATATTTTTAAGATCACATGTTTTTAAAATTCAGTTTTTGTATAAAATTAATAAAAAAAATGATTTGTTTTTCATATTTATTATTATTAAATAAATTCGAATTAGTGAAACTTTACAACATGTTTATTGAAACTGATATACAAAGCTTTTTGGTCTTATCACCGCCTGTAGTAGGTCAGTGTGACCGGCTAGTATACATATAAATTTTATTTTTATTATAATTGCTTTTTTTTTTGTTTTGGCAGAACTGTAAGGCGGACGCATATGTGGCTGGCAGAACTGTAAGGCGGATGCATATGTGGCTGCTTATGTGGCCAAATTACAAAAATATTGCAAATAGGAGGATTCAACCCAAAGACAGTGTGAATTGATTATCCTGTTGGGATCACACACTCGGGTATTATCTTTTTGGGATCTTTTCGTAGTTTTTGTTGTGTTTCTTTTCTAGCGTTGCTAGCTGCGGCTTTTGGCCGAGTATTCTAGCTTTGCTATCTAGGTGGTCTTAGGACTATCCTCCCAGTTTTCTCAGTCAGTGGTTGTATCATTCAGCTGGTGGCTATTTCTTTGCACTTTTGTGCGTTTATATATAAAGCTCCTATCGTTTCGAAAAAAAAAAGAGAGAGTAATTTAGTAAACTATAAATATTGGTTATTCCATTTACATCTAAGTTAATATTGTTCGGTAAGTTATGAATAATTTATTATTTGAGTTTTACATTTGGAACCCAAATTTGGACTAAATATATTATCTCGCAATTTTCTAGATTTGTTGCCGGATACTTCATTGTTTAAATTTATCGCATAGGCTACAGAAGCTTGGGGGAGAGATCTCCTTATTGGATTTCCGCTTGGTGGTTTTTGCCGATACCACGGCAATCTTTGGTTAATATGAGTTAGCCTGCTAGATCGAAGGACTCTTGTAAAGAAGTTGCTGAACCAGTTGAATCAAGTTGCACCGATATACCGGGAAAAAAATCTTTTTGATTTTCTAGAATAATACATATCAATTTTTTAAGTATCATTAATATCATTTGGCAAGAAAATATGCTAAAATTTGAGAATCATATCACCTTAGTTGTATAAGAAACCAACCTAAAATTCGACTTTTATACTTTTACCAAATAAAATTCATACCCTTTTTTTCTTTTAATTTTAAAATTTTCAAATATACCAAATAAAATTCCTAATATTTTAATTGAGATATTTCATACCAAAATAAAACTGCCACTTTATACCATAAATTCGGATATTTATTAATAACAACACATTTCCCAGCAAAAATAGAAATGACCATCATATATCTCAAATAAAACGCGCACTTTATACCATAAATTCGGACATTTATTAATAACATCACATTTTCAACCAAAAATAAAAATGGCCATCATATATGGTTTTTGGTGACATTACTTTAAAAAAATATAAGAATATTTTATTTTTTATTTCTTACGTATATCTTTTGAGATTCGATAGTAGGGTAGTTTATATATATATATAAAAAAAAAAATAACTGGACAAAAATAAAAAGAAAAAAAATTGCGGATAAAAATAAAAAACACGTATTCTCATAATATGTTTTTTTAATTATTTTTTTTTAAAAAGTATTTTGGTAATACGTTTTAAAATTTTATTTGTAAAATGTAATTTTTTAAACAATTGAAAAACAGTATAAAACGTATTCCAATAATATGTTTGAAAAAAAAAATTAATAAATAAAACGTATTTTGATAATACGNATATGCATATAAGATTGAAGTCGAGTAATTAACATAAGATGTGTTAGATTAAGTTGCTCATTGACTCCTTGAATTGCAACACATACCATGTTCGAATCCTTCACTTGCAATTTTTTTGTAATTTTGCGACTTAAGCGGCCACCTAAGCGTCAGCGTTACACTCATCAAAATAAATAACTTAAATGATATTTACACGTAGGCTAGCCGGTTACACTAACATGCTGCAGGCGGTGATATGAACAAAAAGCTAATTTGTTTCATTTTGAGAGACCATTTCCAAAAGTAGACCTTTTTGGGACCGAAAACAAAAATAGGGTCTTTTAAGGAACAAAAAAACTATTTTCCCCTCAATATGAGTTGCCTCGACTCATAGGATAGATTTCATAAAACCAAGAAAAATAATCAAGATAAGATATACTTAGTTTTCTTTCATGGGAAGTCATGTCACCACGAAGTATAGTTTTTTAGTCATGTCACCACTAAAAGGGGAAAATAGTTTTTTGTATCGTCTTAAACCTTTTAGTGTACCTTTGCTTCCAGAAAATGTGCAATTGTAAACTCTTTCCAGTTAAGACGTACGTCATGTATCGGACTGAGACTACCGGAATCGACAACTGAAAACCTTCGACCGTCCGAGTATAACTGATAACCTGCAAAACAAGGGTCAGGAGGAGCTCCCCATGTAAGTACTTTGACGCCCAAGTTAGTGATCGAAAAGGGGAAGAAGATGGTAAATAATATCCAGAATATTCAGATATCAGAGAGAGAAGAGATTCCTTCAGCTATACCTTATCCCTTTATATATACAGTGTGTACCTTGGTGCCCAAGAATTCTTGCGGCCCGAGAGCTTCCTGATTGTGTGAATACAATCTGATTGTATTCAGATACAATTAGATAAGGATGAATATAATAAGATAAGGATCGAATAAAATAATATAATCTGATTGTACTCACACTATTAGGTTTACATTGTGTTTGTAGGTTCCTTCCTACTTAGGTCCTACTGCGGTTCATAGGTCACTTAAGTTATCAGCTCGTGTGTGTCCAATCTGTTTTCCAACTCCTCATGATCAAATAGGTCATCCTAAGTATAACCGAGTTGAGCAACTCGATCAAACCTTATGGTCCAACAACTTGACTCAAATATGACCGAGCTGAGTAGCTCCCTAGCCCTTAAGTTGAATTTGGCAAAGTAGGTCTTTTCAATTTGGTTAAGCCAACTTGGGTTATCTATGAGGTCGACCTACTCAATTCCGAGGTATTAGTCCCGGTCCAGCCGAGCTAAGTCTATATCAGAAGTGCTTGTGATTTTCCCACCAATACTAAACAAAATTCAACGTCAGAATAGCACATATAGTTGCAAGTATAATTTCACAATTCCAATAACGAAAAATTATATTGCCACTATTTAACGAAGAAGCAGTCGTGAGATTGAACATCAATGTGAAATTCAAATTTTGTTAACTCTGTTAGATGTTTTGTATTGATGTTCCGTTTCCCTTGTACATATTTTATTATACTCAACCTGATTTACGATTTCAAGCTAGAGTTTTCATTGAAGTAAATCTTTGCAATTAATTAGTAGGATAATCTTATCACTTAACGCCTAAATATTAAGCCTTGTGTTCCTCTTTATAACGTAAGAAGGTTTAATTTTGGCTTCTGCGGCTCTGCCCTAATTAGGCATTTATTTTAAACTGAACATGTCGATTTATCTGGCTCCAAAGGTTCAAAATCTAAAGTCTACATTGGGAGAGGTTAGGGAAATGCTTAAAGCTTGGCTTGGTCACCGAGAAGAAAGCCTATTTCGAGTCTCACTTATTCTGCTTCTTGACTTAGGGCTTGTTTGGGAGCACTTATTCTACAAAAGTCCATCTTAAAAATATACTTTTCATTAAGTGCATTTACAAAAATCCTTACACAACTTTTACATATGTTTGGTGAATTTCATTTTAAATAAGTGCTTTAGTTACTAATTAATAATATTTTTTTACACATAAAAATTTCCTACCTACTACATATGATTTAATATTATATTATGGTGATCTTGGACATATATATTATCTATGAACCATTTAAATATATTAATAATTAAGTTTTTCATATTTTTTTACCTTTATCAAAATGATATTCAAAATATATTTTTTTATGTCATTATTTAACCATATAATGTTATATGATTATTGATTTAAAAGAAACAAAATTATGCAAAATATATTAGACCAATTTTTATGTCCTCCCTTTGGACATTTGCTCACAACATAATTCAACAAACACTTTGTGAGCATCACCATTCCAAACAGCCTTGGGTTTCACAATATTCTTAAACAAATTTGCATTTAGATCAAGTTCCATATCTTCATCAACAAGCATAAAAAAGAAAATCAAATAATATGTTATATAAAGAAAACAATTTATCTTATGCAACTCAAAATGGAGTAAATAATTAACAGATGTAGGTTTCAGAAGTAGCTAATTCCCACTTCTCCAAAATGGACTTATTGGGAAGTGACTTTTCTCAAAAGTGCATTCAATATAAATCACCAAACATCCTAAAATCATTCAAATGAGCTTTTAAGTCAAGAAGCCCATTTCAAAAGTGTTTCCAAACACACACTTAATCTAGTGAGAACAATAACTCGTCAAGACTGGTTAGGCAAAATTGCTTTCTCAGTCCATTATATTGGTCAAATTCTCTTTTTGGTCCATTAATTTGACACCACATCAAATAATACCATTATGTTGGTACTTTTATCACTTTTGGTCCATTTTTACTATAATCGGGCTGAGATGGTAATAGGGCCGGGTATCTCCATTTCTTATCATTTTTTAATTAATTTTACAAACATGGACGCAAAGAATAATTAAATTTTTAAAAGCAGGAAACGAGACAATCATCCATGTAAAAAAAAAAATCATTTCTTACTAATAAAAAAAATCCAATTCACACAAAAAATTCCCATAAGAAATTGGAGCCAACTTACATCTTCAAATTAACTAAATTGAATCTAAAATGAGATAAGTAAAAGGTGTAAAGCCTACCATATGTGCCTGTTGTTAATAAATGAAGCCCTGGTGGCACTTTGTCTCTACTGCCTTCCATTCTATCTTCTGGACAGAAAACATGCTCCTTGGATATTTTAATTTTTTAGATTTGTATTTTTTGATTATCCCTAAGACAACGTTTCAAAGGTAAGAAATCTTTTTCTTTTCTTTTTTTAATTTATTGATGAGTAAACTTGTAATAATGGGCACTTATCTCATGGAAAATATAAAATTAATTAAAAAATGATAAGAAATGGAGATATCCGGCCCTATTACCATCTCAGCCCAATTATAGTAAAATGGACCATAAAGTACTAACATAATGGTATTATTTGATGTGGTATCGAATTAATGAACCAAAAGAGGAATTTGACCAATATAATGGACCTAAAAAGCAATTTTGCCAGACTGGTTAAGATGTTAAGGAATCAATTAAAAGGACTTCCGTTTCAGGCTCATCATCGTGAACCATCATATCATGACTCAACAAGAGAGTTTACAGGGTCACTTCTAAAATAAGACAAATGATACACGTCGTGATTGCAAAATATATGGTAAGTAATAATTTAGATGGTAAAATGAAAATTTAGAATGTTTATTAATTTCTTAAAATCAAAACAATTACCACGGTGTATTGAAAATTATTCACAAAAAGTTAGCGTTTTCCTTAACTTTTATTGAAAATGTTTAATTTCTTAAAATTAAAACAATTACCACGGTGTATTGTTGAAAATTATTCACAAAAAGTTAGCGTTTTCCTTAACTTTTATTGAAAAAATAATTGCAGAGATGATATAATTATAAGAGCGAGAGTTTGGATTATGATCCTAAAAATTGAGATGTGAGACCGCCATTGTCTAAAAAGAGGTGGCAACAAGAACTAGAGCAGTAAGTATCATGAAATTGATATTTGTCAGCTCCCTTAAATTTATGAACGTAATTTGTTTCAAAAATTGGACGACATAAAATGTTGACTTTTAACATGTATTAGAAAAAATTGTTTATGTTCAATATTTAAATATATTATTTACCAATTCAAAATTTTCATTTAGAAAATTATATCTACCAATAGCCATCTAAAATAAATATATATTCATGTTGTTCATTTTAACTCATTTTTCAGACTTCAATTAAAAATATTAATATAATAATTATCACATTTTTATTAGGTAAATTTTGATTTTTAAAATTAACGTACATATAAATCTCTTATGTTTTACGCATCACGTGCATTTACGCATGAAGAATACAAATCCATGAAGAATACTAACACTAAGGGCACAAGCCAATACATGTTCGGAGAACATAGAGTTCCATCACCAAAAACGGTGAGTAATATGTCCTCTCTCAGACAGGTACTCACCAAATCACAGAGAATGAAAAAAAGGAAAACAAAAACCACTACATCTTATACCATTCGAAGAAAGCCACGGACTTCGATTAGAAAACTGTGTAGATTTTTCCTGAATCTCTGGTAATTTATCCGATCAAGTGATGAAGAAAGGTTGTTTGAAGTTAGGAGAGACTGGAGTGCGTTTTCTAACCGTGATCTGAAGATTGTGTTCGCCTGAGCTTTTATCAACTCATTTACCAAGCTCTGCAAGACATTTAATACCCCGAATTTTGAGAATGTTAACTCAATGTCAAGCCTTGGCATACATTACATTAAATTATTGGGACGATTTTATCGAGATCGAGCAAAGACTAGAGTCTGTAACATCATAAAAGTAGAAAACTATAATCAAAGCCTAAAGTAAAGAAATACAATATGTCACCTACCTGATAAACACTTTGTTCGCAAAGAATAAGTGGAAGGAGTGCATCAGCTGCAGAGCCTACAAGATCCGTGCTGTAACATAAAGTGAGACAAAGAACCACTTAGTGTTATTGAAAACCAAAACAACATGGCTATGCTTCAGTGTATGTAACAAGGGCAGTCAAGTTAACATAGCCATTGAAGTTCTGAACTGAAGTAAGCTCGCAATCAACTTTGTAATTCTAAGTTTTATCTCTTTTTTAATTTACTGCAGCAATTGTTTTTTAATTGGAATATTCATACATGCCATTCAAAAAAAAAAAAATTGCAACTCAACGCTGCATTTCAAGTTCAGAGTTACTAGTTTCCTGAACAAATTCGGTTCAAATAAATTATCTGGGACTCACCTATAGTCCTCAAAAAGAAGAAGTTGAAGCAATGAGCGTAGAAATCGACTAAGAATGCCTTCATGAAATTTTCCATCAGGTCCCTTGTAGCTGGTAGCATGTGATCCTAAACCAACTTTACCAGCACCTCTATCTTTGTAGTGGTAGGATGCAAGTGCTTTCACAGCTCTTAGACATAAGTCAATAACTTCAACATCCTAATGTCAAAGCAATGGAAGTTATATTACTGCTTAGAGAAAGATAGTCTTCTGCAACTTGGAGTCTACAGTCCTATTCTTTGAGAAATATGTGGTCTAGTTTATTATAGTCATATTCATGAGCTAGTGGAAGAACCACTGCACATCAACTTACAAAAGAAGAAAATCTTACTAAACAATCTTATGTCAACACCAAAATCTTATTTAGGGTATATAATTCACCTGATGATGAAGACCGAACTCAAGAGTTGCAAGAATGTGACTGAAGGCCTCAACATTTAACTGTGCAATTATTTCTGGATAAACCTCCAGCATGTGTGACAGCAATGAAAAATACTGTCAAAGAACAAAAACCATATTAGTTCAGACAATAATCCTATCCTCCTTTTATCAAATAACAATAAAAGCCTTACATCGTGGCACAGTTTGGGGTATTTCAGCAGGTCCAGAGTTATCAAAGGAGAGACTATGTGAAGTCCCATATATACTACCTTCAGAACAAATACAATCAGAACCACTGCAGTATAAGATTTTATTATATAAGTGCAAAATATGATTTGTTGCTTTCATGACCATAAACTTTTCAATTAATAACATACCTGAGAAATATTTGTACCAAAGGCCTCAATTGGTTCAGATGCAAAGTCAACCTATTAAAAGTATCTTCAGTTCAGATATGCAAGCAACAGAGTTATCATAGAAATGCATGATACCACAATATTCCAAAATGAGTCTCTACAACTGCCAAAGTTCAATATGCTTCTTTTGTTACAAACTAAAGAACATGCATTTCATTCAGTAGTCAAATCGGTCAAGTAATGATTGAAACTGTTGGTGACACGAAGATTGAAATATGCAAGCAAAATAAATAGCATGCATGCTTGTACTGCATCACCAAGAATCTAGCAAATATGGCTTGCATCGATTATTTGGTGCACATACCAGAATTGATAATATTAGACTTATGCAGAGTTTTTTTCCACATGAGGTGGCAAAAGTACGGATAGTAAGGAAGACTCAATGTTGTCTTTGAATCAATTTGTCAAGGAATCATGACTTAGATTCCTGCTACGCAGGATCATTAAATTTTTAATTTGTATACCTGACAAAGCTTTATCATGCATAAAACATTAAAACTACCTTGAAGTCATGAAACACAAATTTTATTACAGTTTTGAATAATATCCTATAGTTTGCCAAAATATAATCAAATATTTTGAGTCTGCAGGATGAGTTTCTAAAGAAAACAGAATATTGCAGCAATGGAATTAAAGATGACCTGAGTGGAAAAGGAGGAGGCTAAACAACATAATATTACAGATAAGAAAGTTAAAAGAGTTACAAGATCTTTTGAACATAGACTTGATAGAAGCTGCAGGAGTGCACGCAAATCCTTATACTTCTCTGTATCTGCTTCAGCACGTAATGTGTTTGAAAGGCTAACTGAAATCTGGAGCAGTCAAATATTACCGGTCAATTCTAGCAGTTTACGGTGAAATATCAGAATTGTAAGCAACTGTCAATCAGGTTATTAATTATTCCAGTAGATCAAATGATTTGAGTTCAACTAAATCTAAATCCATAAAAACGTTAGATTATATGGCAGGCATTAATATAATAAGAACTCAAACTACCCTGCAACATTTTTATGGATTTAGATTACGTATCAGTTCTCAAACCCAAATGAATCACTAGGATATGCCCTGCAACAAATTCAATTGTCCAGATGCTCAAATATTTGATGATATAAAATATAAATAAACAATTTGCCTCCTCTGTGTGTCGCTACAGACAGCTTCTTGGTATCCATATAGTATCCATAATGTATGAGTAGGTTTGCAGATATGCATGCGTTGATATATGTACAAATACTAGGGTTCAATAATCAGCGCCTAACAAAGAAAGTGAGGTTTTGTTCCAACTGGATATTTCTCGCCATGGTCGCGAAGGCTGAATTTTGCAACACTGACAAATATAGACACTCGTCATATTTCATAATCTCACAATTTTCTTTCTTCTCTAGACCAAAAGATTTACCTTGCCTATATTGTGAGATGAGTAAAGCTGAAGCAAGCGCATACAGAAGTCGACAACAGCAGCAGTTTCTTGAGCCTCTAAGTAGATAATTTGGCCTTCCACCCAATCAGCAACAAATTTGAGTAGAATATAGATAACTATGGACTACACAGGGAAAAAGTAAAACCAAAAATTAATAATTCGCTATAATATCAGATATTAATCCAAGAAAAGATTCAGAGTAGAGAAATTAATAACTCTGCTCCAATATCAACATTTTCCAAAAACAGAAATTCGATGTAAGAATCTGATCAAATAATAAGTATGGTTACAATCACTTCTAAAGAGACCAGGCCATACATATTGAATTCACACCATTATAAACAAAGATAAGTTATAAGGCTACAAGATAAAAAAATAAAATGCCAAGTTTTCATCCATAACTAGAAATGACTAAATTATTTGTATTCATTAACAGGAAACAGAGAACGTATTAACCCTTCCACATGCATAGTGAACATTACAAGTCCCACTATAATTCTGCTCAACTCTTCCCAAATCATAGAATGTCCAAGCCACGCTGAGGGATCCCAGCTGTGGTTTTTCTGGACAATTTATCTGATTTTCCGTTCTTACAAAAAAATAAAAATAAAATAATAATAAAAAAAAAATTAAAAAAAGAAAAGAAAAAATTCCTTCACATATATCTTTCATAGACAAATGTGAACTATCTACATTACAGTTGAGACAAGTCTCATCCAAATGGAAATTATTTATTCTTCCAAAACAAAGACATGCATTTACCTCATCTTTGTATATCTGAAGAAACATCAAAACGGGGTTCATCACTGAGAATCCCATTTGATAAATTGCCTTCTGCGTACGAGGTTCGGATGCTCTGGCAACTCCACGAAGTCGTTCCAACAGGCAACTAACCTAGCATGTGTCATGGTGATAACAATTGTAATGTTCTCCATATATCCTACAATACTGATAACATAGTGCACAAAGTTTACCAATAAAATGATGTTAGGCTGTTGACCAATGATTTTCAGATCAGGTTTTCCAGATAGTTCCACCAAAGAGGATATCATGTGGCTTGTCAGATTATTTATATACCTACAAATAACCAGAATATGTAAATTAGTGCTATTAACATATTACTATTGGAATACAAAAGATAAACTCACTGATTTGATGCCTCAGATGTTTTCATGCCAGACGTTGACAAAGTAAGTGTCTGGGCCAGCGAACGCTGAAATCAGAAAAGATGTTGAAACAGCATTGTATTGAAAGACTCACTTAGCTTAAACCAATCTAACTTGAACCATAATTATAGGCAACTTAAGAGAACAATGAAATAAATGATAGACAAGGATTTAAAGACTATGTCTGCCCAAGCCCCAAGGTGTCACAAGACAAGACAAAGTAAACTAATGCTATAGACAGCAAACTGAAGGCTGTCAGCTCATGGTTAAATGCGACAAAGTAAGACAATAACAAATACTCCAACCTACCACCGGCCATGCATGCTTTAAACGTGCGCCTATCAAAGTTCTGCATCTTGAGTAAGATTCATATGGTTCCTCAAGAAAAGACAGTAAAGAAGTAATGAATCATCACACAAAAACATACATTAGTATCCAATGAACTCCAAACAAAGCAACAATGGTTTTTTTTATGTATAAATGGAGACAAAGCATACGGAACCATACAACTTCTGGAGAAAAAACAAGTAAAGCAAGTTGACGGACAAAGAACAGCAGATATGGTACTTCTTAGCATCAGACAATTAAGTTCTAGTTCCCATGTCTAATGTTAGCATTCACACATAAAAAATAATAAACTAGTTAAAAAAAAATCCATTTCTAATTTAGTACCTGATGATCAGCACTTAATGAGAAGAGCACACTTTGATTAGCAAAAGCATTTGCAAGGTCGTGCCATGAATCCTGAAAAATAAATCAGAGGTTTCAAGCACCAGAAATGAAGAATTATAAATAGCAATAAAGATATTTTGGTCAAGATGTCCAATAAGTAATCAGCATTGGAATATAGCATTTAGCATAGTTTTAAATGGCGAATGGCGATCCCAGGTTATATGCCCACGACATGGCCACTAGGAAAGAGGTGAGGCCTCAGCAACATAAGGCGCCAAAATGTAAAAATAAAAATAAAAATAATGATATAGATGATGCAATTACAAAAAGCAACCTCAAATATCCCCAAGAAGGCAAAAACACAAGTCATACATACATAACACAAGTCTTTAGCACATACACCACCAAGAAAAGTATAAAGAAACACGAAATTTATCAAAGCAAATATTCAAATAACCAAAAAGACAAAAGTGATAAGCATCTAGATTGTTATTGACCTCCATTTCAAGAGTAACACTTAATAATAAGAAAATAAATAGCACTAAGGAAAAAAAGACAAATTCTTTTATCCTTGGTCTGGAACTAAAAAGGTAAAAGAAAAAAACAAAATAAAAAAGTCATGGTAGAACCATATTCTAGGGAACTTTGCTAACCAGAGGAAAAGAAAAAGGAAAAGAAAAGATACTGCTTAAACATAAACCAGGGAATAGCATGGATTTGCTCCTATAAGAAAATTTTAACAATGTAACTTAAAAAGAGAAAAAGAAAACTGAAAATAAAAATAAGATTATACAAAAAATAGGACTATGGCCTGACAGTGACTAGAAATAAAGGGACAAATATGAAAATAGAACGCATTCAACACGACATGTTTAGTAGCCTCAGGCCCAGAAACGTTAAGGCTCAAAATAGTTGTGACATGGAAAAGATGTATCCTAATTAATAGGCCCAAATTGCTTTCATATAGAAACATTCTGTGTCCTTCGTCTTTCCCGTGAAACCTCTGGGCACAGTGAGTGATCTATTAGAAACATTTCGGCAGCAAAACGGTGGTGAGGAGGCCGGAATTGGGATAAATCAGCCGAGATCCCTAATTGCAAGTTGTGAAATTAAATGTCTTTCCCTAATTGTTAAAATCCTACGTCTCAAAAGCTCTTCTTATAAATCTGGACAAGGTTTTTCAACGGAGCCACGAGGCACCGGCCTCGGCAACGGGGTGGCTTCCAGCAGTGGCAATGCGATTTCACATCGTATCGCCTCTTGCCATGGAGGCGCCAGTTAGAACTATGAACAATTTTACAGAAGTTCTTATATTCTCCATGACTGTCCTTGTAACAATTTCACCAGATTTTTTCAATTACATAGGTTCGTGTAGACGACATCTTTGAGGATTAGTAGAGTACCTATCATGTGCTTCTGTCAGGCGGGTCCTTTCTATCATTTGATGCATTTAAAACAGAAGGCATTGCCTTATCATTCGAATGTGTTGGTATTGGGATGTGCATATAATAATAAAGTAAAGAACAGTATATAGAAAAAGAGATAATAATTATGCTAGTATGGAACTGAACTTTATTGATGGAAGGGAGAAAAGGAATACAAAACCGGAATAATTATGTTAGAATACCCTGTTGTCTAGGAATCTGTATTTATTTAAGTATATTGTCACTATGTATTATCAAAAAACTCATCTATTGTTGAATATGGATTGTCAACTTTTAACTAGGGAGGAAGTTTCTTCCCAAAGTATCAGCTTTAGGCTAGGTGCGATTTGTCACAAGTCGTCAATTATCCTCTTGATTAGTAATATCGATTATCTATGTTTCACATTTGCTTTACGACAGACTCCATGAACAACCCACACGAAGGAATATGAATGGAAAAAGTAAACTAACAAGTTCATTTTCATCAATTTGGTTTAGAGGATGTTTAAATTAGCAATACAGAGTATCTACTCTTCTTGAATCTACACAACCAAAAAAATCATACTGTACGAGTAAGCATAATACGTAAAACAAATGCAGGGAAAGAAACACTAATCATCTACTTCACATGTAAGGAGATGCAACGTACCAAGGTAATAAGGTGGGAAATAACAGCTTTCCGCTTAACAAGTCCATGAAGCAACTGGTAACATGTCAGTCCCTGTTATGGAACACAAAAATCGAAAGAACTTCCTTTGAACATGCACAATTTGTTATCTTTTCGTAAGACAATCCTGAGAACTGAATCATAACACTTAAGAAAGTATACAAACAACCTTTCAGATTTGTACCTGCAAGTCCTTCTCCCCTGGGTATGAAAGAAGTGTGGACAAAGAGATGCGAATAATGATATCAAGCACAACTTTTCCCTGATTTTCCTCTCCAAAGAAACTAAGCAACGAGTTGGCAGAGTGTTTTCTGTTTTCCAAGCCGCTTCCATTTTCTCCACTTCTCTCGAGTGGCATTAAGTATGTTGAAGACCATCTTGCGAGGAACCACACAACTGCCTAGAATAGACTCCAATTAAATTTTGTGACATCATATAAGGACAATAAACACCTTTTCATCACAAGGAGTTGGTACTCTGTTAGTATTTCTTCAATAAAAGAACTAGGATGGGCACTTCAGAGATTGCGGGGAAATGGGTATCTACAGTTCATTAAATTGTCAAACGAAGAAATACTACCAGATAGTTATGCTTAACAGACATTACCCAGACTATAGAGAAAGTGGGAAATAATTAAGAAAGAAAAGAAAATATAAACAGTGGGCATGTTATTTGTCAACAATTTGAATAAATTTAAAGTAAACAGTTTAATCGTCTTCCAAGTGTTTTTTGTCCCTTCCTATGTGATGGTGAGAAACCAACAGGTTTGTCAGTTTCTTGTTCGCTCTTTAAAAGAGAGTACTCAGAGAAAAATATAAGACTCGGAACTCATTACTAAAGAGGCTTTGACTTCCATCTTTGCTTTTATCTATCCGTGTTAGGGGTAAATCAGTTCTAACCCTTTGATATGCCATGCCTCTGGTTCATCTTTCTTGGACCTCACTTATCCTTACTGCTTTTTAACTTCATTCAACTTGGGCTCCATAAGACTTGTCTTAACTCTTCAAGTAGATAAAGTGCTAAATAAACTCAATGGCTTCGAGACCACCCAATCAAGCACTAAGCAATTCTCTTTCCATCTTATTATGTTGCTTTTCTTTATACTTTTTCGGAAACAAGGGCTGGTCTTAATGTTGATTTCGCCATGTGTATAATGAACAAGTTGACTGTGGCTTGCATGATTTTATACTACATAAAATAAAAGGGTTCAAATTAGCTGGCGGAAATTGGATCTAAAGATGCCTTTCCTGTGTCACTTTGTTTCTATTTATGATCAACTGAGGATAGGCATAAGTTCGATTGATTTAGGAGTGCACAGCAGAATAACCTACTTTATCTCTTTCTTTCATAATTGTCACTGATGCTTTGAGTAAACTGATTGACAAAGAGAATACAAAGTCACTGCTGAATGGTAAGTTATTGGTTAAGGCAAGGTAAACATCTCCATTTGCAATTTGTGGATAACATGGTATTAATCCTCAAAAAAGACGAGTCTCGTTTACGGTATTTATTTATCCTGACATTTTATGTGGCAATTAAGGACTTGAAGGACTAGTGTGTTACACGAGTTCATTAAAAGATAAAAGGATATAAAATTATAGTATTTATAATGATCTAGAATCTTCAAACCATGTGTAATTCTATTAAATAAATAAAAATACTATAGTCCAAGATATGATGTCAATCATACTTGTGTCCAGTCACTGTTTATTTAATATTATCAACATATTCTCATTTTCATGTGAAATCACTTATACTTTATTCATAGATCTTGCTTGCCTACTTTAATTATGTTATAAAATAATTTTAATGTATAAGTGATCATATTTTACTTATTAGTCTAGAAATGTATTTTAGAAAATAAAATTAATTTTATTAAACATTATAACAAATATTTCTAACAAAAAAAAAACCTTAAAATTGTTAGGGAACTAATGTAATGATAAAGGGATTTTAAAAAAACATTTTAATTACAATTAATGCAATGATAAAGGGATTTTAATCATAAATATTTAGAAAATGTAACTAATGTTTACTGCAGCAACAGTCATTAGGGAAGTTTATCCTCCTCAAATCAAATGGCATTAGGAAATAAGTAAATTAAGAATATCAGTTAGCTTAGTTTCAGAGTGTGAAGCACCAAAAGCATCAGAATCTTGCATGTAGCAACCGAAGCATGCTAGGGTGAATTGTCAGCTAGGAAGATTTTGCTTTAGTATAAAAGGTTGATAGGAGCGATGGGCCATTGCCCTATAATATTATTTTGGGAGGATATTTAGCTACAGCCTGACTGGCTGTGTGGTGGACCATTGCCCTATAATATTATTTTGGGAGGATACCCTTTTGGGTTAACCCATACTAGAAAAGAGATGACAGCGGTTCAGAGAGAGAGAGAGAGAGTGAGAGAGAGAGAGAGAGAGAGAGAGAGAGAATGTGCAACCAACATACGATAGGTATAATTATTCTACATATAATTAAAACATCGTAATGATACTTGTTTTTCCAGATATGTATGACTGAGCATAATACTGTAAGGATGTATCCGTACAACAATTCTCCACAAGAACATATTATTTCCATAAAGCTGACCTTCTAAACCAAGTTCGTGTGCAATTTCATACCATGACCAGGATTTTTTGTCTACTAGCAAGTTTGGATGCAACGCATGAAAAATATCAAGACTCAATGTCATCAAAAAGAGTTCAATTGACTGTGCCCAGGGCAAACAAGGTCAGTGGGACTAAATTTTTATGGTTGATGACTAAATATAAAATAATGCAACAAGTTTTTCAGGGTGATAATTAGTAATCAGAGAAAACATAGTAATACCTCCATCAGTCGAGGACTAAAAACCAAATTTCTCATTTCTGGATCTAAACTTTGCTCGGCGAAGCGTATGATTGAACTGCAGAAGTCCCACAAGTAGAATGAATGGGGTATTGGTGACATTGGGGAACAGTAAAAAAGATAAATCAGAAAAGCATAAAAAAGGATAAAAAGAACAGTAAATACACAACTCTTTTGTTGACCTATTGATATTGTATAGTCAGATCTTTTCCATGTTCTCGTAATGTTCAACTTTGACTTCAACAGAAAACCAAGAATGTATTACAGATTTTTTATTGCAAGATTTGGTAGGTATGAAGGCTTACACAAACAGCTGCACCTAAAACGTCTTCAAGATGCAATAATTCTATAAACGCTTTCAAGACACAATGATTCTAAAATTTGCCAGATTGCAGCTTATCCGTTGTTTAACATGATGATTTTACGAAAGTTGATTGTGATGGCTAAAAGTACGTTACAGCACGATAATGTTAAGAATTCAAAGTTTTAAGTTTTATATTCCCAAGAAAAATAGTGAATTCAGGTAATCTTCCAAGTGCCACCAAGCACATTTTGAGATAATTCGAGTAAATATGTAAGAAAATTTTAAATATGCATCAGTACGTCAACATTTAGGATAGTAAACTGAGTAACTGACTCTTTGTAACTATGAGGTTCGAAATTTCCATACTCAGAAAGCATGTTGGTG